>JAWQFJ010012676.1:30000-35000 GCA_034096865.1 Theodoxus fluviatilis | reverse complement strand
TAGATCTCTCCGGCCTACTACGTACAGCGGGCCAAAGGTCAATGTCGAGGTAAATGCCCATGCTGGAAAGACCGGTCTAGACTGGTTCTGGAGGGCTTGGACCATTCTAGTCCATCCATCCATCCATCCCTCCGTCCGTCCGTCCGCCCGCCCGCCCGTCCGTCCGTCCGTCCGTCCGTCCATCCATCCATCCATCCATCCACCCACCCACACATCCATCCACCGGTCCATCATCCATCCGTCCATCCATCCTTCAATTTATTCATCGATCCCTCCATTTAATTATCCATCCATCCTGTCCTCCTGTTGAGTGTTTCTGATAATTATTTGGCCACATTGTAGGAAGAAATATCGAGCATTTCTCCCCTTGGACCTTGCCTGATGTTTGATCAACACGCTCTGGCTGAGTTCTTTTTAACATTTCGGAGACCCTATGTATAGATTGTGTTACTCCAACGGCTCTGCACGCAATCGATCCATGTAGAGATGAAAAGTTTGCCTATTTTGCATGTGGCTGCATGTGCGATTGCAGCACTGACGGCGTGCATTTCAACTGTGAACACTTTTTACCTGTATCAATGAACACTCTTCTAGCACTGTTGCCTATTTATTCACCTGCAAACTTGCTGTTTGCTAAACTGTAGAAGGACTACGGCCGAAATGTTTGTTCTCATACGAATCCAGTGATTCCGACCCCTCCCAGTTATTTTTGTAACCATTTTTGTCTTCCGTCCTTTCCTCCGTCCTACCGTCCGTCCACTCATCCATAAGTTCGTCCGCCCGTCCGTCCACCCATCCGTCTGTCTGTCTGTCCAATTATGCATTCATTCATTCATCCATCCACATGTCCATCTTTATGCCCATCCATCTATCGATCCAGAAATTGTCCATTTCTTCTGTCCATCCATCCACCCACCCACCCATCCATCATAATAATAATAATAATAATACAGTAGTCGCCGCTTATTAAAAACACATTGGGACCGAGAAAAGTGTTTTTAATAAGCGGCGTTTTTATTAACCGATTGCGTGTTGAACATGTCCATCAGTAACGATGTAAATCCGGATCGGACCAACTGTATTTAATAAACGGCTGTTTTTATTAACCGCGTTTTTATAAGCGGCGACTACTGTAATAATAATAATAATAATAATAATAATAATAATAATAATAATAATAATAATAATAATAATAATAATAATAATAATAATAATAATAATAATAATAATAATTAGACATAATGGTTACAGATCTATACTTGTCACAAAATCAAAAAAGGAAGCCACTCACTTGTAGCTTTCGATCTTTATCAAAGGATCTTCCTCAGCAAACTCAAGGCTGGAGAGAATTGGGTTCAGTCTCACACTCCCGTGAGTAAACTCACGCAGTGTGACTGAACGAGCAAAGAGTAGATCGCTGGTACACGTAGTTGGTGTCGGCCCCGGTCACGGTTCAGGGTGGGGCTGTGGGCTGCGATGTAAATAGCCTCCTTCACTCCTCTCTGGAACCATCTGTGCTCCCTGCCTAGCACACTGATGTTGTCGTTGTCGAGGTGGTGCTTGTGTTGAGAAAGTGCTCCTCGAACGGTGAAGTGTGCTTGTGGTGCTCCTTTACACGTTTTTGCAGTTTCCTTTCCGACTCCCCCACAAAGTCCTCATCACATTCACTGCATTTCAGTCTGTAGACCACCCCTGATTTGTCCATTTTGTCGGTCTTGTCTTTAGGAGGCCGGGGTCTTTAGGAGGAACAAGTTTGCTACGGATGGTGTTGATGGGCTTGGAGTGGACGCTGATCCCCCGCTTTCTGATCTTTCTGCTGAGGGCCTCCGTGACGCCCCTGACGTAGGGGATGGTGACGTGGCCCTTCCTAAGGGATTGGCGTTCCGTTGAAGAGTGAGGTGTAGTTTTCTTCGAACCCGGGATGTTCCACGCCCATTTCTGGTACCCCGAAACGCTGAGGACTTTCTTGATGTGGTCGAGTTCTTGTTGTTTCGCCTCGTCCGTTGAGCAGATGGTGTTGGCTCTGTGGATGAGAGTTCGAATGACTCCCAGTTTGTGTTCGAGCGGTTGGTGACTGTCACACTGGAGGTACTGGTCGGTGTATAGATCTATAGCCATTATGTCTACGCCACAACAGTTTAAACTTCCACAAATAATAAATATCATTTATAACGCGGATTTCTTGCAAGAACTCAATGCGCGGGCATAGCCACATTTGCACGCAGTTACTAGTCGGTCAGTCATACTACATAGCACAACACTCGTACGACTATCGTACCAGGACTTGAAAAAAAAACAGAAGAAAAAAAACTAGAAGGTTACAGAGAAGCAAGACGAAACATATGGGTTTTTAACTGGGATTTTAAAATGGACATAGTTGGTGCATCACGTAGGCCAGCCGGCAGGGAATCCCACACACTAGGGGCAATGAAACTGAACCTACGCTCTCCGAAAGATTTGGTACTACGCTTTGGAATTTTCAGAAGCTTTTCACTTGATGAGCTTAGAGAACGGGAAGGGTGATAGGTACAAAGGGAGGCCGAAAGATATGCCGGAAGGGATGAATCAAAATGACGGTACGCCAAAACAGCAATTTTGTACTGGCAGCGGAAATTAACGGGAAGCCAGTGTAGATGTTTCAGGAGGGGTGTCACATGATCGCGCTTATCCTTCATAAGAACCAGACGTGCCGCACTGTTTTGAACTCGTTGCAGACGGTTTAGTTGTTCTGCTGGAAGACCCGCCAGGACTGAATTGCAGTAATCCAGGCATGACGTGATCCTGGCAGTTACTAGCCTAGCACAGGTATTGACGGATTGATTGAATACGGCGCAGTTCAAGAAAACATGCACGGCGTGTACTGCTAATCTGATCGTGCATGGACAAGATCTGGTCAATGTGAACACCGAGATACCTAACTGAGCTCTTGAATGGAATAGAGCTACCCCCAATCACTGTGGACTCACTCCCCACAAGCCTAAGACGTGATGGTGCACCGACAGGTAAAACTTCATTTTTATCTGTGCTGAGCATCAGTTTGATGCTGTTCAGCCATGAAAGAACATCGTCAACACATGTCTCGATAGGTACAAAGGGAGGCCGAAAGATATGCCGGAAGGGATGAATCAAAATGACGGTACGCCAAAACAGCAATTTTGTACTGGCAGCGGAAATTAACGGGAAGCCAGTGTAGATGTTTCAGGAGGGGTGTCACATGATCGCGCTTATCCTTCATAAGAACCAGACGTGCCGCACTGTTTTGAACTCGTTGCAGACGGTTTAGTTGTTCTGCTGGAAGACCCGCCAGGACTGAATTGCAGTAATCCAGGCATGACGTGATCCTGGCAGTTACTAGCCTAGCACAGGTATTGACGGATTGATTGAATACGGCGCAGTTCAAGAAAACATGCACGGCGTGTACTGCTAATCTGATCGTGCATGGACAAGATCTGGTCAATGTGAACACCGAGATACCTAACTGAGCTCTTGAATGGAATAGAGCTACCCCCAATCACTGTGGACTCACTCCCCACAAGCCTAAGACGTGATGGTGCACCGACAGGTAAAACTTCATTTTTATCTGTGCTGAGCATCAGTTTGATGCTGTTCAGCCATGAAAGAACATCGTCAACACATGTCTCAATATCTGACTGCACAGAAGGAAAATCACCAATTTGTGCACTCTTTGAAAATTCAGTGTCATCTGCATGCTTATGAAAATCACACTCATGTCTTGAAAGGGGTTGGGAGTACAATGTAAACAAAACAGGACCTAAGACAGAAGAACCCTGTGGGACGCCAAAAACAAGTGGGGTTGAGGTTGACATGACGCCGTCAACAATGACGGACTGAGACCGATCATGAATGTAGGACGCAAATCAGTCGAGAATGGTGCCACGGAATCCAAAATATAGCTCTAAACGCTTCAGGAGGATGGCATGGTCAAGCGTATCGAACGCTGCACTGAGGTCCAACAACGCCATGAATGACATGCGTTTCTAATCCGCGTTCACAAGCAGACCATCAAGGACACCCAGTACAGCGGTCTCAGTGCTATGACCCTTCCTGTACGCGGACTGGCATGAGTCCAACAAATCATTATCAGCAAGGTGTTTCTGTAACTGAGCCAGGACAACCTTTTCAAGAATATTTGTAATAAATGAAAGATTTGACACCGGTCTATAGTTTTTCAGAACAAACAGTCTAAACTAGGCTTTTTCAGAAGAGGAGTGACAACCGCCCGCTTGAACTGTGCGGAGACGGAACCTGTGGAGAGAGAGGCATTGACAATGTCAGTTATAAGCGGAACAAGATCATCAAGATGTTGCTCAGTGAGGGAGGTGGGAATGGGGTCCAGAATACAGCTCTTCGTCGGAGACTTAATAATCAAGTCACGTATGTACTTACGAGAAACAGGGTCAAAACAAGAAAAGATGGGTGTCCATCGTACACAGCACAATCAGGTGGGTCCCAAGAACGAGAGGTCAGATCTTCCCGGATCTGACTAATCTTGTCAGAGAAAAATTCACAAAAACGTTCCGGGAGTTCTTCCCTAGGGATATCAGTGGGAAGAACTTTTGTCTTGCTCTGGCCTAGGAGTTCACCAGTCATGTGAAACAGTTGCTTGCTAGAAGAAGCGGTCGAGTTTATTCTGTCACTGAAATACTGTCGCTTGGCCGTATCAACACTATACTTCATGGAGTCCCTCTCCCTAACAAAAATGTCTCTAAACACTGTGAGGCGCTTCCTACGCCATCGCCGTTCAGCTCGCCGTTTCCTACGCCGCGCCTCTCGAACCTCCTCAGACAGCCACGGGGCTGAGGGGCGGTCACGCACACGCCGAGTCACTGAGGGAGCATGACAGTCACGAATATGCTTCAGCCCATCGTTAACAATGTCCACGAGCTGCTCGGTGTCCAAGTCAGACTGGATATCGGCCACAGAACGAGCCAGGCGCTGAACGTCCACCTGGAAGTGCACCGGGTCTATCGCCTTGAGGT
>JAWQFJ010012676.1:12500-20000 GCA_034096865.1 Theodoxus fluviatilis | reverse complement strand
ATATCACTCTCGCGTCGAAGATCATGCTCATTCGCACGCTGGCCATCTCCGTATTCTTGTATGCATGCGAGTCCTGGACACTCACATCTGAACTACAGAGACGGATACCAACCCTGGAAATGAGATGCTACCGCAAGATTCTGAACATCTCATATAAAGACCATGTCACGAATGAGGAAGTCAGCAACAGGATCAGGAGAGCATTTGGACAGTACGAAGACCTGCTCGCAATCGTAAAAAACAGAATGCTGAAGTCACGTGTCAAGAGGCAGAAAGTGGGCTGGCCAAGACCATCCTGCAAGGTACCGTACCAGGTGGGAGAAGGAGAGGCAGGCAGAGAAAGAGGTGGGAAGACAACACCAAAGAGTGGACAGGCTTGACCTTTGCTGACTCACAGCGAGCCACAGAGGATAGAGATCGATGGAGGAAGATTGTCCAAAAGTCATCAGTGGTGCCTCAACAACCCATCTCAGGGTTAAGAGACTGAACTGAACTGAGTAATTTTTTATTAGTAAAGTGACAGAAAAGCTCTCTTCAAATCTTCTTAAAATGTAGGATTGCTAACATCCGGCATTGTAGCAACTAAGTTCTGTGCTATACATAGTTATATTTGCGATATCAGCATTTGATTATCTTATTTATTGATTATTGTATATAAAGCCATACTCAAGCAACCAATTTGGGCCAATGAACGATATCTCAAGCTTGAATTGAACATATTTCTCGTTCTTCTTTCACCTTCTTGAACTCTTCGAATTGACATCGTACTGCTGCTCAAATAGATAGCTTTCTGTTCTAAATATGAGCACATTTTGCAAACGTCAATGTTTCTTTATTATCTATGTATACTCTTATAATTTGTCCCATTACAATGTTTTTCACCCATGCCGTTGCTATACATGTATTAGAGAGTGAACTTACGTGAAAGCGTGAAAAGAGAAAAAAGACAAGTTTCACTGAGACATTTCGTAAATATTCTGGTGTTTTAGATTGTTGTGTTCCATCTCTGCTGATTTCAAAAGTCTTCTTTTTAATAAATTGACTGAAACTTTGACGGAGGAAGTGCCAATGCCAAATTTAAGTCACATATAAGCGTTGCATTTGTTGCTTTAAGCCGATGCTGGTTGGAGTCGTCTCGCTATGCTTATCACTGCAATAAACATGCAAAGTCATTGTCATCTCATTTGTTGTCGTGTTATATGTGAACCTCTGCAACTATTTAAGAGAAACTATCTTTGTTCTTTTCGCTGACAGCTATTTCCTGTAGGCATTCATCCATAAATCTAGGAAACCCTTCGCCTCCAATGGCCGACGATAGGAAATACCTTAACTGTGAAAACAAATTGCCATACATGTTACCTTAAAAGTCTCCTAATTTCGTCTGAATTCGTCCATGTAATGGTAGTAAGACTGGTTTCACTCTGTGCATGTTTTCTGTTGAGATTTCTGTACATCACGTGTGTAGGCAATTGTCATTTACTAGCAACTAATGTGACACTTTACCATAAGATATGAAGGCTGGAAAGCGGGGTTGTGAGTAAAAAATGGCATCTGCCTAACTCGACGCGTACTACACAGCACGTAATCGTGGTCTGTATCTTTCGACGATGACGTCAGTGACACCACAAAAAAATTACTGCAACCCAGACATGGGCATGCAGATTCTGAGGCAAGTTGTGCAGACCTTGCTAGCGCCCAAATCGATGGATTCTGCAACGAAGCATTTTTGCAGACGCCTACTGTCGTCGAGTGCGATCAGACGTTGACCTTCGTGTCATTTGACCCTTGTAATTGATGTTTTCGTGAGCTGCGGAACTACGTGCACACACGCTAGCGCGCGCAAGCACACACACACACACACACACACACACACACACACACACACACGCACATGCACACAATCGCACACACACACACACAAACATACACACAAACACACAGACAGATATACACACACATACACACACACAAACACACATACATACACACACATACGTACACACACACAGAGACAGACATATACACACACATACACGCACGCACACACACAGAGACAGACACACACACATACACACTCACACACATACAGACACACACACACACACACACACACACAAACACACACACGCGCGCACACACACACACGCACGCACATACAAACACACACACACACACACACACACACGCACGCACACAGACATACACACACAGACAGACAGACGCACACACATATAAACACACTCTCTTTCTCTCTCTCACATACACACACGCGCGCGCGCACATATACACACACACACACACACACACCACACACACACACACACACACACACACACAGACACAAACACATACATACACACACACACACACGTACACACACTCACAGAGACAGACATATACACACATACACGCACGCACACACACAGAGACAGACACACACACATACACACTCACACACATACAGACACACACACACACACACACACACACACGCGCGCACACACACACACACACACACACACACACACACACACACACACACACACACACACACACACGCACGCACGCACACAGACATACACACACAGACAGACACACACATATACACACACTCTCTTTCTCTCTCTCACATACACACGCGCGCGCGCGCGCATATACAGAGACAGACACACACACAGATACACATACACACACTCATACACACACACACGCGCGCGCGCGCGTACACACACACAGACACAGACAGACACACACACACACACACACACATTCACATACACACACACGCACACATGCAGAGACACACACTCGTACACACACACATACACACACACGCACGCACACAGAGACAAACACACACACACACACACACACACACACATACACACACACACACACACACACACACGCACACACACACGCACACATACATGCAAACACACACACAAGCCACCACTCTCTTTGACCTCATCCCATCCCTTGTAGCTGTCCAATACAGTTGCGTAAAGCTTTGCAGCAACGTCTCACTGTAGAAGGTGACTAAACCACGTGGACAGTAGGATTGACGTGAAACCAATAGCTGTCAAAGCATTAAAAAAAAAACTCACCATGTGAAAACATTTGGATCCTTTCTTTAGCCACTCACGCTGCAAAAGCAGACGTTCTCTAGAGGAGGCAATACTTGATCCTGGCAAAACAACGACTGTGCTTTCCCATGGAGAGAGCAGATCCACATACATACATGTACCTCAATAAACAGAGCCATCCATGGTTTTCCACTGCACGCGTTGACCCGGGTATGCGGTGAAAGCTTATACGTGACACACGGATTGCCCGTGAGGTCACCGTTGTGGCGCTGGGAAAATAGCCAGGGAGTGCCTCTCGCTTCTTACACGAAGAAGATCGTTTCATACACTGGGTTTGTACTTTTGAACGTCGATCAATTGGACTGGTCAGACGTGAGAAGCCAGACGTCGAGTACATATTTGCATTTCCCCATCTCGCAAGGTTTCGCTTGTTTTTTCACTCTGTGATCACCCACTTCTGGAATGTAGATTCACGCCAATAAGTCCATTTTACTAGATTATAGGTTACACAAAGATAGTTCATAAGCTCATTGTCGTGAGGATCGAGACACGTTGTGCCCCAAGCGGCTAGAGCTATTGGTGAATCAAGGAAAGGTAATCACACCTCTTAGCGACATGTAAAACTTCCTGTTTATCGACGGTTTCTGATGCGTTCCGATCATGTTTGTGAATAAATTTACTGTGTAATGTGTAATAAAATGATTTGCTGCAATAATGGGGGTGTTTTGGCTTTTTTTTGTAGCAGGCGTTGTGAAATCCAACTCGACCTAGATCTACATGGTATGGGTTTGAATGGGAACGATCTATTTTTCATTATTATCTAAGAATGCAAGCTTGTTTATCAACGTATACACCCCTGTGGAATATCTTTTGGAAATGCAAAGCAATACATACCTGTCAAGAAGGTGATTTGCGGCCAGAAAATCATTCGATTAAGTGAATTCAGTTGCCGCTTCCGCAAAGAATTAGATTTACGATCAAGCGTTGCCCTGTGACCTGCATTTCGATTGTTAAAAAGTAGGACCTTTCAATACCTTTTGATGCATTCAACATACAGCTTTGATAAATTAATGCTGTTCATGGCTTACATTTTCTTCGGATGGGTTTCTAGTATCTCAAAATATAGCTTTTTCTGCGCGAACTGGAGAGAGCTGCCGCCATTGAGTTGTCTAAAGCGTAGACATCTACGCAATATCTACACGAAAGCAGTCCTCTGATTGGTTCTCTGAATAGAATCCTCCAATCAGCAGGCAGCTTTCTTCGCCGTCTTGTCACTAAGCGGTGTGAGTACACTTTCCTTGATTCACCCCTACTCTCGCCGCTAGGTTTGGCGTCTTGTAACTTTGAAGAGCAAAAGCTCGGCATGAGCTATCTTTGTGTAACCAATAAACAAACATCTTTCCATTTTACTAGATCACGTACACACAGAAAACATTTAATCTTCTGCTGGTGAATTCCTCATACTAGGTTTTCCTACGACGAAAAACAGTGAGGCTACTAAAACAATCTAAGCAGATTCTCTTTAGTGCACTGCAAAAAACTTAATTTCAGTGCCGTCGTTTAAAGGTGTGTGAGAACCCATTGAATCTGTAGTCCAGTTGCTGACACATGAGGACATACAAAGTGGTGTTTGGACATCGGCTGCATATAGGTCCACTACATTCATCTGTTGGACACGACAGTCTCTGGCTTCATGTTCAGTAACAGGACTGGTATCTTGCCGGGGGAAACTCCTCTAATGGAACAGTTTAATGCACTGAAAGCTGTCCAGGTAATGTAGAAGTAACGGCAGGGACAAGGAATGCAGGACTGAGGGTAAATATGCGCCATTTTGGACAAGTGTGGTGAGTTTACATAAGTGGCGTCCATTATATTTCCCCACATCACGCACTCACCAATTTTGGCTGCACTTTAAGGCTATTGCACATTTCGTTGATTAAATTCTTATTACGACTTTACAAATGGATAAAAGATCACACAACCAATTGATGTGTTTGACATTTTATCAGCGATAATGTCAAAACTCCCACTTGAATCGACAGAAGAGTACATGTTTTGATCCCCCACATTTAAGTATGGGAAGGTCCGACATCGCCTGCTCTTTCTTAAACTGTTCTCTCTCGGCAAGATTTCTGTTTCGCCAACTTTTAATATCATACTGGCAGTTGAAGATTTATATTATTGTCAAATTTTGGTGAAATAAATGTACAAGAAATTTCTCACTGCATTCCATTTTTCACACAAGGAGGCTCTACAAGGAAAAGTGAAGAAGGGTGCGGAACCTTTCCCCCTCTTTTCTTTCTATCATGTATCCTGCGTCGCAGATGCCCGTGTTGTATACTTTGTAAGACCAGCCTACTATGAAGCTTTTCAGTCCGGGAGGGTCGCAGAGCAGCCTTTCCCATCGTTTGTTTACTGGACTTGACATGTGACCGCGGACAGTTCCCTCCTGTAGTCTTGGCTAGCTAAGTCTAAATTGTTAAACATAAGAGACAAATTTGATGTGTTCTCTGAATTAAGATATCTGGTTTCAATGGTGCAATATTCATTCGATTGACTTTGTTATGCTTATCAAGGCAACACTTGTTATGAACAGTTTTTGTTATGCATAAGACAGCAATAAGCTTTTGGATGATTAGGAAAACACAACCCAGGGACAGGCAGAGATCGCGTCGGCCCATCCCAAGCCTGGCTCTCCTGAGGTCCGCGCATTTCTTTGTTTAAGGAGGGACTGTCAGCAGGTCGGGAGAGATCCCATCCAATCTGGGGGAGAGACCACTGTCACCACGGTCTTGTGTTGGTCTAGGATCTTGCCATCCGGCCTGAGACCAGCCACCAGCTCCTGTACCCATGGGTGAAAAATAAAGTTGTGGAAAGCGAGCGACGATTTGTCTCATGCCTGTGCCCTGCTACTATTCAAGCCTTGCCTTGGCCCTCCACCACACACGGATGCCTGGTAATTGCTATTCTTTCTATCAGTTCTTCTTTCTTCTACTGTATCTCCCTTCTTCCCTCTGTTTTTCTTCAAATCAACTTTCCGATCTGTCACTCATTGCACATAGACGAAAAAATTCCATAGCATGAACTGTAATCGACATTTATTGTATTCCATTACAGCAAATACAAGAGAAACGAAAAGTAGGTTACAATGATAAAAACTGTATATCATAATATTACCTGTTCTGATTAAAAGCACCCCGGATACTTCAGCAACCCGACTTTATTGAAACTTTCAACCCTCTTCATTGACCTCCACTTCAAAGTGACGCACTGGACCGCGCGGAAGACCTCTTCACACAGCAACTTTCTCCACTCCTCCTCCGTTTGCGTCCCCCTCCTCAGTCTCCTTGAAGACGGTGAGGGGGGTGTCCTGCCCCTCAAGACGTGTGTCTCCCTTCTCGGGACGGAAGGCGGTGGGCGCTTGAGGTGGGGCTCTCAGTCTCCACATCTCTCTGGTCACGTGGGCAGCCGTCATCACACCCTGGCAGGAGCAGACCCAAGACAGCAGCAGTACCCCGTCCATGCCCAGGGTCCCAGACACCCAGAGTCTGACGTCACTGGGACTGGGGCTTGACACCGCTCCCTGGTGAGCCCCTCGCCCGGCCCTTGACCCCAACTCTGACCCCGCCCCTGACCTGCTTTCCTGTCCCGCCCCTTGCTCTGGCTCATGTCCAGCCTCCCTATCGCCGTGTTCTGCCCCTTGCCCTTCCCTTGGCTCCACGTTGGGTTCTTCCTCTGTCACGGCCCTCTGCTGTCCCCAGTCCCCACTGAGTACAAACAGCTCCAGCTGTCTGTCCCTGCATAGCGGCAGGAAGAGCGTGGCGCCAGTCACCAGAGCGTGCAGCACGGTGAGGCAGCCGAGGAAGAGCAGCCAGTACCAGAGGAAGACGAAGAGACGAATGAAGACGTCATTCAGTGGGGACAGACACTGCACTCTATAGTTATGCACATTTGCACGGACGAGCATTTCGAAGTCCATGTAGATCTGTAATGCAGGAACAAGAACGTGCATAGTAATAAGAAATGACTGCATTCAAATGAGAGAAAAAAGAGCATAATTATAGTAGAAAGTTTCGTATTCTTAAGACACACTTTCTCCATTCGTTGTTAATCTATGTCTTTCTTGACAATCTAGTTATTTTGGGTATTTGACCAAAATGTGGCCCTGTCCATAAGCAATTTACATGGTACCATTTACAGTTTCTGAAATTTGCTACAATCACGTTTCAGTTGCAACCAAAAGGCTTCTTCTCGCGCGCATATTGTCGTGCGTATGGTAAGCTGTGGTAGTGGTGGTGGTGGTGGTGTGTGTGTGTGTGTGTGCGTGCGCGCGTGCGTGCGTGAGTGCGCGCGCGTGTGTGTATGTGTGTGTGCGGGCGCGTGTACATATTTGTGTGCATGAGTGTGTGTTTGT
>JAWQFJ010012676.1:0-5000 GCA_034096865.1 Theodoxus fluviatilis | reverse complement strand
ATCTCTCTCTCTCTCTCTCTCACACACACACACACACACACACACACACACACACACACACACACACACACACACACACACACACACACACACACCACCACCACCACCACCACCACCACCACCACCACAACCATTACATTCATGTTACGACTGCTGCTCTTGTAACGTCGAATGAGTGCGGGTTTCTCCCACTCTGCACTAAGAAAGTTGATACAAAATCCGGTGATGAGATTCAAACAGACTTAATTTCTCCCCACTTGACACTTCAATGGCTGAATCCACCCTCACGGTCTTGGGTCGTTCTGTGCGCCCGCCTTCAGGCGCTAAGCTTTACTGAAGGAAGCCGCTCCAGGAGACTTTCACACACTTGGTGGACTTTCTCACTCTCACACGCTCTCTCCTAGCTGCTCATAACGGTAGAGCTTCCGGACAGATGTGGAACAATCTTCATGTGACTAGACTAGCTACAACTACGTCACTCGACTGACAGCGTAACGAGAGCTTCTGAAACGCCTCGAGACTTCCAGCAAACTTTGTCGAGTCTTAGCACATATTCGCCAAGACTTCGGTAATATATTTTGGTTCTTCATAGGACTTCGCCAAGACTTTGCCAAGACCTCGCTACATCTTTGCGAAGTCTTCAACCATAACTTATTCGCCAAGAATTGGCGAAGTTTTGGAGAAGACTTATTCGTTGGTTAAGAGCAGACTTTAATTGGGAAATAGATAGAAACACACTATTGATACGTCGTATGTCAGCGGGAATGATGTTTTACCTCTTTGCACTGTACACAAACGACTCCTTGAATTTGTCTTGGCGTACTCGAGGAAGCTGGAGGCCGCTGTTATAGGATGATTGCAGTTGGAAGATACATCAAACAGAGCAAATACGAAAAGACAGAAAACTGAGGATTCTGCAAAGTTACCACTCTTACAGCTATGCGTTTTCCTACTCTTTTTCAAATAGGTACTCCGAAAATCTGGGGAGGGAGAATTTTAACTGACATCTACTGATGCAGTGACCCAGTATGCTATAGGAGAAGGCACGGAAGAAAAATGCAGTTTTGAATACATCAAGTGGTGCTGTGCTGACGCAGATGTTCCTGAATACACAGTGTGCGAGACGTCGTCAGTGAAACTGCCTTGGGGGGGAAAAGTTTCATGTACTTGGAGGCAGACACATTCTTAATAACAAGAGACACAGAAAGTGATAGCGCGAGTGAAGGAAACGACCTCATGAAGCCGCCATTTTTGACTGTCGTGATTAGAAAAATGGGACCCGTGATGAGATAACCCTACTTACTCTGGAAATCGCGATCTGTAACTTTTTTGCATAGGCGATGATCACTGATAACATCGTCGCTGTGAATTCATGTGGGCATTTTGCAAATTTCATGACTGCTGGAAGAAGACGCGTGGCGGGGAGGTAACCATTAGTGTGACCTCAGTAGATCTTCAGGCAACGTATAGGAAAGCGTGCTGTATTGTTTTCTATGCAAGTCTGTGGTCAGCCCCTTTTGCACGTACGTTAGGACGATCACGCTGCTCAAGCCTCACAATCACGCCTGGAAAAGCGAATTGGTAAATGGACCAGCATGAGCCAGTTGTTTCAAGACTTCATTGTCTGATTGGTATTGTTATTTTGCTAAATTCCCACTCACCATCCTAGCCATTCATTCTCTTCGTGTTTGTGTAGCGAAAACAAACATGTTTTCAAGATTTGCATGATCCACGTTCTTCAAAAGGAGAGTGCGGAAATGGCGATGGGAGAAGGGAAGGGGTTGGTGGGAGGATGTGGACGGGGGTGGATGTTGGGATGTAGGGGAAGGGGGGATTAGAGGAAATGAGAATACTGTGCAAGATGAAAGCATCTTGTTAAAGTGAGGATGATGACGGAGAGAGGACGGAAAGTATTACATGGCGTCATAAAACAACATCCCACCCCCGAACTGTTTTCCACTCTCACCCCCAACCCCCTAAAACTAAAACAACCCAGAACAACACCTTACCCCCCACTCCCCCACCCAAAAGATGTGAAAAGGTTGAAATTTACATCAGGGGCGTTGGTGATAAGAGCCCGAATAGTCCTGACACAAAGGAAGCGCTGATGACAGGAAGCAATTACCTAGAGCTACTTTCCAAATGCCTTCAAGAACAGTTCAAAGTCTATCCATGCCTGCTCTGACGTGGACGCATGGACCAGCATCTGGATTGGATGACTGGTGACATTTGCACTGACAGGAGCTGTCTGTCTGCACCGAGGGCTGGGCTATAAATGTGGAGGTCAACCTGTAAATTTTGTTCATCGCGTGGGAACTTTTCTGTCAGGCCAGTCCGAAGCCAGACTGCGAGAAGTAGAATTGTCTGAAACCATGGCGGCCTGGAAACTTCTCTGCCTCTTCCTTGGTGAGTTCCTCATTTCCTCCTACTCATTTATGTCAATGCTGCAAGTGTGTGTTTTTAAGTCCTCGCGGTAATTGAGTGTGATTTCCAAAAATACTTCTGTCGATATCATGGGGAAATTGTATGTTGCACTCAAAGCGTGTCGGAGAGCACAGAAATCAAAGGTCCATCTGATGAAATAATGCAAAACTTCACATCTATTTACTTTCTTTACGGTTTGACAAAAAACATTCCTCGATTTGAATGTGACCATGTAAGCTTTTCTCCGTGCTGAATTACTTCTCTCCAGTTAATCTCTTCTTGTAAAGACCAATGGCAGTTTGAAATTTTAAAATCTAAACGTGAATTTCTAGTGGAAATCTTTAAATGAAATTTGAGTTATAATAAATTGTAAAATTTGAATAAATCGTATTTAAATATTAAGATACAAATTGTTCTAAGATGAATTTGTTCGTGCGAAAATGTCTGTTGTCGGCTATTCAATTGTTACAGTACCGGTAATCGTATAATTTTGTTCTCCCTCTCTCCAAGTTTTCATCGTGAGTATATTAATGTTCAACTGAACATCGAATTGACATAGATGGATGTAACCGATTCATACACACGCACGCATGCACACACACTCACGCACGCGCACACACCCCCACGTAGGTGCGTGCGCGCACACACATGCATGCGCGCGTACAGACACACACAAACATACTCACATACACCCCCCCCCCAACTCTCTCTCTCTCTCTCTAACACTAACACACACACACACACACACACACACACACACACACACACACACACACACACACATATACACACACTCAGTACACCGCGTGCACACGCACGCAGGCAGATGCTCACGCGCGTGCGCGCTCAAATAAGACACATGCACGCACACAGATACACAGACAGACACGCACACGCACAGAGGCAAACACACAGGCAGAGAATGCAAAGCTTCAAGGCCCAATACCGACGGAAAGCTGTTGATTTTTCAGTGCTGGTCGTGGCTGCGGAGGCGCTGCCCTCCAACAGGAAGAGAGACACCATGGAGGCTGGTGAGTGCTCTTCTGGCCACACAGGCCTCAGTTGCCATGACTACAAAGCCATAATGCCACCAAAATATGTGACTGTGCAATAGAAATAAAACCAAAGTACGAAAAACAGTTTTCGAGAAAACGCTGAATAAAGTTATCAACGCATTTAGTCGTGTATTTTCCTAAGCCTTACATCACAGTAAAAAAAAACACACAACTATTTCCTCTAAAAACAAGCTGCTTTCTTTTCTTAAATATGCACGAATAGATTAATAATATTATGGTGGAAATACGTCATTTTTTTCTCATTTTTTGTACTTTAGAATGTTTTTCTCAAGCATGGTCACATAATTATGCTCTTTTGTGCACGGCACATTTCCAAATGGGAGATTTTAACTTCTCAGATTAAAAAACAAAGCATATAAACATGACTCCACACACAGAGAAAACTTTTGTTTCCAACCACCACTTACATTGCACTTTATCCTAAGAGGCGTATTATGCTGCATTTCATGTGGTATAGAAATGTTTCAGTATACACCGTGGTTGTAGAATGTCACGCTGGACACAGCCATAACCAAAGCTGTAGTAATGTTTCAGTATACACTGTCGTTGTAGAATGTCACGCTGGACACAGCCATAACCAAAGCTATAGTCATGTTTCAGTATACACTGTGGTTGTAGAATGTCACGCTGGACACAGCCATAACCAAAGCTGTAGTAATGTTTCAGTATACACTGTCGTTGTAGAATGTCACGCTGGACACAGCCATAACCAAAGCTGTAGTAATGTTTCAGTATACACTGTCGTTGTAGAATGTCACGCTGGACACAGTCATAACTAAAGCTATAGTCATGGTTCAGTATACACAGTGGTTGTAGAAAGTCACACTGGACACAGCCATAACCAAAGCGTATCCGTAAACGTGTATTTATATAGTGGGCGTGCCAAGGTGGCTTGTTCAGATCTATCACTTATGTGCAGAGAAAATACTGGCCTCTGTGTCACTCATAGTCCGACTGACTCTTTAAACAAGCCTTTACAGCTGGTTTTTCCCTTTCTGCCATGAATGGTTAAGAACGCTATTTTCGTTGAGGCAAATGAAAGAGTACAGAGCCATGAGCTAGGAGTGATTCAAGAACACTATTAAAGCAAGAAGAAAAAAGAGACAAATGAAAACAAACAAATAAACAAACATTCAAAAGCTAAACAAGCCGAAAACGGCAACGATGCGGAATAGCTCATTTACTTAGCAACGCTTATACATATTTCGCCGTAGAAACAATCTTATCTAACCAATCAGGACGCAGCTTCGGTCTAGCTCTGGGTCCTGATTGGCTAGATTAGATTGCTACTACGTCCTGATTGGCTAGATTAGATTGCTACTACTGCGAAGTAGGCGTGAGCGTTGCGCAATTTACACAGGCCTAACATTGGGAAAGGGAGACAATCATACCACTTCCTGTCGGCAGGTTGATTATTGACAGCAAGTTCGTATCTAAACGTTTTCTTCATCCGTCTTCTCAGTCAAGTTTTTGATAACTTGTTTAATATTTTAATTACAA
>JAWQFJ010012673.1:20000-27139 GCA_034096865.1 Theodoxus fluviatilis | reverse complement strand
TCCACAAGCAAGAGGATTGCAAACAGAACAAAACCTGTCCTCTTTTTTGTAAAACTGTAAAACCTTTTGTTGTTGCATTTCTTCAGAAGCAAAACGGCAATGAAAGTATGCGTGTTTGAAATACATTTCTGTGTGGGTGTGTGGGTAGAAATACATTTCTGTGTGGGTGTGTGGGTAGAAATACATTTCTGTGTAGGTGTGTGGGTAGAAATACATTTCTGTGTAGGTGTGTGGGTAGAAATACATTTCTGTGTAGGTGTGTGGGTAGAAATACATTTCTGTGTAGGTGTGTGGGTAGAAATACATTTCTGTGTAGGTGTGTGGGTAGAAATACATTTCTGTGTGGGTGTGTGGGTAGAAATACATTTCTGTGTGGGTGTGTGGGTGGAAATACATTTCTGTGTAGGTGTGTGGGTAGAAATACATTTCTGTGTGGGTGTGTGGGTAGAAATACATTTCTGTGTGGGTGTGTGGGTAGAAATACATTTCTGTGTAGGTGTGTGGGTAGAAATACATTTCTGTGTAGGTGTGTGGGTAGAAATACATTTCTGTGTAGGTGTGTGGGTAGAAATACATTTCTGTGTAGGTGTGTGGGTAGAAAAGTAAAACTTTGTGTTTGAAGCTGATTTGTGAGATCGCGTAGTGCTGAATGCCAGAAGGTCATTTGACTTGGACTTTGAAGCCCAGTGTGTGATGTACTATGTTCAAAGTGGGACGTAGTACCTTGCTAGTGTGTTGTACTATGTTCAAAGTGGGACGTAGTACCTTGCTAGTGTGATGTACTATGTTCAAAGTGGGACGTAGTACCTTGCTAGTGTGATGTACAATGTTCAAAGTGGGACGTAGTACCTTGCTAGTGTGATGTACTACGCTCAAAGTGGGACATAGTACCTTGCTAGTGTGATGTACTATGTTCAAAGTGGGACGTAGTACCTTGCTAGTGTGATGTACTATGTTAAGTGGGACGTAGTACATTTCTAGTGTGATGTACTACATTCAAAGTGGGACGAAGTACATTGCTTGTTTGATGTACTACGTTCAAAGTGGGACGTAGTACTTTAAGTAAAGATGTCTTGCAAAACCAGGTAAAAAAAGGATTTGTTCTCTCAAAAAAGCGATGCACATAAGTAATGACAACAATATCAGGCTATATGCCACAGATTGTTTATTCAGGCACACATGACATTAGATAACAGAAATATCATTGCAAATTTTACTGAGGCAAAAGGCACAGTATCTGCTCAAGCAAAATTGCACTTGAATGCATATTCGGCAATGGCGATTAAATATCAACAAATTTGATTGACAATGCTCTCAGGTGTTGAGTGTGAACAATCAGTTTCAAGTGACAAGATAATGACTTGGGAGTATTTTGAATGAAAAGAATGAGAAGCATCCAAGATTATTTTATTTGCTTCTTCCCTTCATTAAATCAGCACAGTTCTATATAAAAATGAATTATCTTACAGTTTCATGCTTTATTGCCATAGGCAATTTTTATAGCTGAATTTGACTAAGAAACTGACAGCTATCATTTTGACTCGTAAGTACTGTAGGTCCATGAAAGTTAAGCTATAACTTACATTGTATTACATTTCATTCCAAAGACAAGTAGACACGTATCTTATTCCCTAAGTTCTCTACAAGGCGATGCTGTTCAATGTCCTCGTGTTGGAAAGAAAACCTTTTCATGGAAACTTTTCCATCATTCAAAAAGGAGACTTCAAACATGGCCTAGTAGACCAAAAATCCACAAAAGAAAATGCAAACACAAACTTGACAAGAAAACACAAACCGGCATCCGACAGGCACCCACGTAAGGCCAGCCACAAGATCAACATTTGGCCATGCAGATAAATAGTGGTCACTGGGATGAAATACTCAAGCAAGGTCATTTCTGTGGTAACAAAACTGACTGAACAGCGACATTGCATGGAGAACTAGATGCAAAGAATGCCTCCATCACAAAAAGCCTGCAGATGAAGGCATACCTCCAAATACATCACAACTGCCAGCCACGGAATGTTACCATCTTCACACCTCACATGAGTCTCAACGAAGAGCTACACTCTGACTGTGGAGATGTGGAAAGGCAAGACATGGCTTTCAAATTAACATTTATTTCCACATTCAAGAGGGAACACTCTCCCTTTGTTCATTTGTTTGATCCAACCCTTTCAGGTACGACAGCTGGTTGCAAGGCTTGCCTGCAGCAAGCGAGTGAGTATTGACCAGTCAGGAAGAAACAACACATCTTGGCAGTGAAGACATTCACTGGGATAGCCAGACCACCATTGCTACCCGTTTTGTAAAGGAACTGCAAGACAGGAGATCCGTCTCTGTAGTCCCTCAGACAATATCATTTTCTGTCCAGTTTTCACTGCACCTTTGGGTCTTTGTTCAAGGCATCATCATGCTGTTCCCGAAACCAGAAAGAACTGTGAGGCCAACGGCCACACTATACGTCTTGATGCACTCCACTCCTCTTTCCATTAAAAAGATTATAAAAATAAACCTTTTCAAAACAATGGAATGTCATTTCTGCTGTCATAAACAATCTTCTTCCTCCCATAAAATAGAATAACAGATGGAACAAAAAAAGATTTCAATATCACTGACATTGTTACAGTTTATGTGTGTGTGTGTGTGTGTGAGGGGTGGGGTGGGGTGGGGGGCCACGGACAAGAAACACACAGCAAAAAAAACAAGAGGACCCAAAACAAACATACTGGTGGGAATGTAGAGGACAGATCTATACAAGGCAATACTGACCCAGTCTGCAAAGCAGATCACAAAGCATGATGCAGTTCCACCCTGCACAACAAGGCTGCAATAGCAACAATAACAAAGCACTTATGAACCAGTTCCTTCAGGCATCACTACCAAGGCAGGTATTATCAAAACTTACTCGTCTCATGGCGAGAAAATGCTCAGGAAAATATGAGCAGACATAGGCACATTTAGCTTCAACAACTTTTTATTGGTTGAGATTATACTCGTGTCATCACAGGTTCAACCAGCAAGTGATACAAAAAATTGGCAACAGATAATAATCACACAACTGGAAAATCAGATTCAAACATCAAGTGCTTTTGCTCTGACTTCTCAGTAGCAATACAGGTTTTTAAAATTTTTATTCTTTATATGGAGGTTTAAAACAGAAGCCATCTCTGATAATATTACTTCAGTTATGATTGGCTATGTCCAGCATAGATGTAAACCAAACACTTACCACTATGCCATGGATTTCAGCATAAAATAAAAACCGCTGGCGCTGAACCTTCAGGTTTTGGCATTTAAAAAAAAAGATTGGGTTTGAACCCGCAACCTCTCGAGAAAAGATGGGGGAAAACACACACACAAAACACAAAAAAACAACAGGAATGGTTCGAACCCGGAACCTCTCGAAAAAGAGGGGGGAAAAAACAAAAGTTTCAGCGCGGATTCGAACCCGTTCACGCATGACCTAACATTACAATAGTCCAAAGCTTTACCAGATGAGCTATTTGGGAACTGACATGACTAAGTGTTTGTAAAGCAATTATAACGTTCTTTTTCGTTAACCCCCTTGGTTCGTATTTTGCACTGTAATTGTAGAAAAATGGATGATAGTTCATGAAATTAGAGTGGTCTTGTACATTTTAGAATACTCAAGGTATAATATCGATTCACTGCCATTAGGCCACGCGAACAGAACTTGGTAGTGTTGTGCTCAGAGTGGCTGTTCGAAGAGTCGGACCGGCCACGCAGGTGGACAATTTTGACTGTAAAACGGTATTTTTTTAAGCAAAGGCAATTTTCTTCTGGGGAGGATCATGAAAACTATTTATGTAATTGTTGAGCGCTCGTACAGCGTGGGAGAAACGCTGCTGGCGACGGGAGTGAAGGAAAAGGCGAAATATCGCCATTCCGTCAACTTACATTTTAGGGGGGTGTTTTTGAGTTTACGACCTAAAAAAGTCACTTTCTTTTCAAACCTTGATTCAGAAAATTTGATACATTCAATCGGATCTAACTTCCAGTAAGTGTGCAAAATGTCAAGGAAATCCGTCCAGTAGTTTTTGAGATATCAGCCTTTAAGTAGGGACTGACAGACACACAGACAGATAGACACACAGACAGACACACAGACAGACACACAGACAGACAGATAAAACTGTGAGGACCTCCAGTAAACCTGGAGGGATAAATACTTTGGTTCTAGTGCTCTCCCTAACAGCTGTCACTTCTCATCAGTTTTTACAAAGGGATTGTGACCAATTCAAATCTCAGCTTCTAAAATATGTTTTGTGACAATGTGATGATTTTTGGGAGACCATGAAAAAATGCACATGACAAGGCAGCCATAAAGACTTGAGAAGGCAAGACATCCACCCTTCAATGTGGAAAAGTCAGCACCGCCACTGTCAAAGAACACCAAGGCATGATAGCTTCAGGCAACCCTACCAAACCAGGAAGCAGTGAAAGTCATTCCTGGCTAGAATCTCAGCCCAAATAGAGGGGGGTCAGAACTGTGGTGGTTAGGAGTATAAACCCCTAAAGTGTGTGATTGTTTGACTGACTTGAAAAATCATTATTAAAAGAACTTTCAAAACTCTACTCATAAAAATTAATTTCTGTAATTTAGTCATTATTGTAAACTAAGTCAAAAAGATTATGCAGTCATCCTACATTAAACTAACAGACTACAAAAAGTGTTCAAGTGGTGACATGGGTCCTATTCATCAGAAGCCTCAATACTGAGATGCATCGCCACACATCTTCCTGAAGCACAGCCATCTCTGTCTAACAAACTCAGTTTGCTTCAGTGGACTAGCAAGGAGCACCAAGGGAAGAGAGCGTCCTGCCTTGGACTGACTGAGCCATCAGAGGAGTCCACTGTCTCATACACAGACTGTGCCAGGGCGAAGGTCACTGGCGGGGGCAGGGATGCCCCTTAGTAGTCATCGACACTTAATATCTCAGGCTCCATCTCCTCAAGGCAGGACATCAAGGATGAAACTCCTCCATGCTGAAGTCTTGCATTGGCACCAGAAGTTTCCCTTGCTCCCGAATGTCCTGGAAATGCAGAGGAAGATACTCCCTGGGGGACGGAGACAGAGTCATCCCGACAGCCTTGCACCTGCTGTAGCACCCTGGCGAATGACTGGTCCATGTTTTCTGGCTGCAGAGGCGCTTGTGTCCAGGAATAGTTGCCAGACGATGCAGTTGCTCCTGCGGAGTTTGAAAAGGACGCTGCACCAAAAGTCCTCCTCTGCACTGGTGCATTGGTTGGCCCCTGTGGGTGGAGGGGCTCAAACTGCAGAGAGTTCACACCAGATCTGGAAACTCCCACCTGGCTCACTGAGGAGGGAGCATCTGCAGTCAGGTAGCTCAGTATGGAATCCAACTCCACATTCCCTCTACATCCAGAAGTGCGGGACTTGGCGAAGATATCGCCATCAGACGGATTTGTCTGTGCGGAATTTCCACCGAAGGTAGAGGTAGCGTAGGAGTGGAATCCCTGGGGAGACTGAACAGAGGTGAGGGACGCGATCCCTCCACTCTCCGACGCACCACTAGTCCAGCTGCCTGTGCTGAGATTGGAACTGGAGCCGGCACTGTGCAGAGTCCCCCTAGATGCAGGACTGTCCTCCATCCATCCCACACCACTAGCACCACCTCCACTACCTCCACTGTACTGAGGTCCACTGTAAGAGCAAGGAGCTTCACTTGACTGCAGGAAGTTCCCCATGGCGCCGCTGTAGCCACTCCTCGAGGACATCATTGTAGAGTCTGGGCACATTCTTGAAGCTCTTGGTCCATCAACTGCGCCTGTGTACATGTGGGACTGTGCCTGAAGAGAGACTTGCCCTGGGTGGCCTGTGTACATGGAGGCAGGAAGATGGCTGCCTGAGAACTGTGTCCTGTACGCCGAGGGTGGGTAGGACTGGAAGGTACTTGGGAGCTGCTGTGCAGATAAGGAGCCAAAAAACCTGGCACCACCAGAGCCCTCTGAGAAAGTGTGCTGGGCAGGGTTGTCTTGGACATTGCCGTGAACTTGGCCTGCTGTCAGTTGGTTCTGAGGCTGCCGAGAGCGGGAAGCCAGGAGTTGGACTTATGCTTCAGGAATGATGCCCTTGTCGATTTGCATACACATCCGCTTGGACTGTCAAGACGAGAGAAAAGGAGTAAGTAATAAGTGCTAAACATTCAAATGGGCTCATGGAGTGGCTGTGGCTACTGCTGTTTCTGGTTTGCTTGGAGTTGAAAACTGTGCCAGAATCAACAACTTGGCCATCATATGACTGACATTCTTAACAGCTGTGGGGAGAGAAAAAACCACATGACAAATATGTACAATGAAACAAAATTTTGAAGTTGCTGTCGTGAGTGAATCCTCCTCCTCAGCCAGACTGCTAGGGCATGCTTGCAGTTTTCTTGTCTTGCAGCAAAAGATGCAGATTGGAACTTGCATGTCATTCTGACCACACAGCTCCGCATTTCACCTGCACATATGATTCCTCTGTGTCAGAATTTGACAGAAACCTCGTGTGCCTGGTCAATGTCTTTGAAATCCAAAGTCTCTCCTTTCAGAGGCTCCGCATCATTGCGCAAACTGCTCCTCATATTCCCAAACTAACTCATGTTCTGGCAAAGTGGAGAGATTCGGGGGGAATGGCACCGGCAAACTAGTGGTACATCTTGATTTTCTCCATGCAAACTTGGAGCTGTGCGCTTTTATAGTGCAGGTGTGGGGCTCTCATTCTTCATGGGAGTCCATCTTGACACTGTGCATCTTCCCTGTGCATCTCTCATGGTAGTTCCTTATGTCCTTACCATGAAAACGGCCTGTTCTCTATGTACTTGTTCATTGAGGATATCTTACCTGTCCAACATCAGTCACCAAAACCTCAGGTAATACCTTTGAAGACGCCATGGTAAAAGCCATAAAATCTCCGAAAATCCAGCCGGCACACTCATTTTTTGGCATCCATACACCTGGATAATCTCTGTCAGGTGCTTTCAGGCAGCCCAAATACTATTCCTTCCACTCTTCCTTCTTTCCATCTCCCAGACCCGGATTCAGGTGTTCAGAGCGGCAGAGAAAACTGCAGAGAACAGCAAGGACTCCAGCAACAAAGAGTCTGAAATCTTGT
>JAWQFJ010012673.1:0-10000 GCA_034096865.1 Theodoxus fluviatilis | reverse complement strand
AATGTGCAGCACATACACCAGTCAGTAATACACATCAATGTGCAGCACATACACCAGTCAGTAATACACATCAATGTGCAGCACATACACCAGTCAGTAATACACATCAATGTGCAGCACATACACCAGTCAGTAATACACATCAATGTGCAGCACATACACCAGTCAGTAATACACATCAATGTGCAGCACATACACCAGTCAGTAATACACATCAATGTGCAGCACATACACCAGTCAGTAATACACATCAATGTGCAGCACATACACCAGTCAGTAATACACATCAATGTGCAGCACATACACCAGTCAGTAATACACATCAATGTGCAGCACATACACCAGTCAGTAATACACATCAATGTGCAGCACATACACCAGTCAGTAATACACATCAATGTGCAGCACATACACCAGTCAGTAATACACATCAATGTGCAGCACATACACCAGTCAGTAATACACATCAATGTGCAGCACATACACCAGTCAGTAATACACATCAATGTGCAGCACATACACCAGTCAGTAATACACATCAATGTGCAGCACATACACCAGTCAGTAATACACATCAATGTGCAGCACATACACCAGTCAGTAATACACATCAATGTGCAGCACATACACCAGTCAGTAATACACATCAATGTGCAGCACATACACCAGTCAGTAATACACATCAATGTGCAGCACATACACCAGTCAGTAATACACATCAATGTGCAGCACATACACCAGTCAGTAATACACATCAATGTGCAGCACATACACCAGTCAGTAATACACATCAATGTGCAGCACATACACCAGTCAGTAATACACATCAATGTGCAGCACATACACCAGTCAAGTAATACACATCAATGTGCAGCACATACACCAGTCAGTAATACACATCAATGTGCAGCACATACACCAGTCAGTAATACACATCAATGTGCAGCACATACACCAGTCAGTAATACACATCAATGTGCAGCACATACACCAGTCAGTAATACACATCAATGTGCAGCACATACACCAGTCAGTAATACACATCAATGTGCAGCACATACACCAGTCAGTAATACACATCAATGTGCAGCACATACACCAGTCAGTAATACACATCAATGTGCAGCACATACACCAGTCAGTAATACACATCAATGTGCAGCACATACACCAGTCAGTAATACACATCAATGTGCAGCACATACACCAGTCAGTAATACACATCAATGTGCAGCACATACACCAGTCAGTAATACACATCAATGTGCAGCACATACACCAGTCAGTAATACACATCAATGTGCAGCACATACACCAGTCAGTAATACACATCAATGTGCAGCACATACACCAGTCAGTAATACACATCAATGTGCAGCACATACACCAGTCAGTAATACACATCAATGTGCAGCACATACACCAGTCAGTAATACACATCAATGTGCAGCACATACACCAGTCAGTAATACACATCAATGTGCAGCACATACACCAGTCAGTAATACACATCAATGTGCAGCACATACACCAGTCAGTAATACACATCAATGTGCAGCACATACACCAGTCAGTAATACACATCAATGTGCAGCACATACACCAGTCAGTAATACACATCAATGTGCAGCACATACACCAGTCAGTAATACACATCAATGTGCAGCACATACACCAGTCAGTAATACACATCAATGTGCAGCACATACACCAGTCAGTAATACACATCAATGTGCAGCACATACACCAGTCAGTAATACACATCAATGTGCAGCACATACACCAGTCAGTAATACACATCAATGTGCAATACATACATGTACAACTATTAAGCTCTTGAATCCACTGTATACATGTATGCACGCAATTAAAAAGCTGTCAGTGTGTAGCATGCACAGCATAATTCAGCATTTGACATCAACTTGTCTGTCATACACAACACACTTCGGTTCTTTACAATAGTATATAGTCAGCAACTGTTGAGCTTTATGTGTGTATCAAACAACATAAGTCATCATCAATATATTAATAGCAACGTATCAGCTTTATGTGTGTATCAAACAACGTAAGTCATCATCAATATTTTGATAGCAATGTTTAAGCCTCAAGTGTAAATCAACCAACACAAGTCATCAGCAATATTGTAATAGCACTGTATGAACCTCAAGTTTGTGTCAAACAACATAAGTCATTATCAAAATTTACACAGCAGTGTATAAGCTTCCATTACACAGCATAATCTGCCCGTTTGTGGCAAACTACAGAAGTCAATGCTTCTTGTCCCACTCTATGTGGCAAGCATGAGCTCCCACTTTGTAGTAAACAGCAGACGTCAGTGCCCATCGCCAATGTCTACATAGCAATGTATAAGCCACCAGTCAGGCCTCAACATCCATGGCTACTTGATTGGTGCATACAGCACCAGCGTTCGGCACATACCAAACAAGTCAATGCTTGACATCAGTGACTACATCAGCAATACATCCAATATCAGTCTGTTACACTTCAAATCCATGGATAAGTCAGCAATTCATGAGGTTTCGGTGTAAACACGCAAAATAATTCAGTTTTTTTAATCCATGTGAATGTCTGCAATGCATGAGGTTTCAGTGTCAACATACAACACCATTCAGTATTTAAATTCCAGGGGTATGTCAGCAATACATGAGGTTTCACTGTCAACACAAACCACTATTAAATATTTTAAAAACCATGGATATGTCAGCAATGCATGCGGTTTCAGTGTCAACACACAACACAATTCAGTATTTAAAATCCATGGATATGTCAGCAATGCATGCAGTTTCAGTGTAAATTCACAACACAATTCAGTATTCAAAAGCCATGGATATGTCAGCAATACGTGATGTTTCAGTATGAATACACAGCATAATTCAGTTTTTAAATTCCAGGGATGTGTCAGCAATGCATGAGGTTTTAGTGTCAATACACAGCACAATTCAGTATTTAACATTCATGTGAATGTCTGCAATACATGAGATTTCACTGTCAACACAATTCAGTATTCAAAATCCATAGATATGTCAGCAATACATGAGATTTCAGTGTCAACATACAGCACAATTCAGTATTTTAAATCCACGGATATGTCTGCAATGCGTGCAGTTTCAGTGTAAATTCACAACACAATTCAGTATTCAAAAGCCATGGATATGTCAGCAATACGTGATGTTTCAGTATGAATACACAGCATAATTAAGTTTTTTAATTCCAGGGATGTGTCAGCAATGCATGAGATTTCAGTGTCAACACACTTCAGGAATCAGTATTGAAAATCCATGTGAATGTCTGCAATACATGAGATTTCAGTGTCAATACACAGCACTAATCAGTATTGAAAATCCATGTGAATGTCTGCAATACATGATATTTCTGTGCCAACACACAGCACAATTCAGTATTTTAAATCCATGGATATGTCTGCAATGCATGTGATTTCAGTGTCAATACACAACACAATTCAGTATTTTAAATCCATGGATATGTCTGCAATGCATGTGATTTCAGTGTCAATACACAACACAATTCAGTATTTAAAATCCATGGATGTGTCTGCAATGCATGAGATTTCAGTGTCAATACACAACACAATTCAGTATTTAAAATCCATGGATATGTCTGCAATGCATGAGATTTCAGTGTCAATACACAACACAATTCAGTATTTAAAATCCATGGATATGTCTGCAATGCATGAGATTTCAGTGTCAACACACAACACAATTCAGTATTTAAAATCCATGTGAATGTCAGCAATGCATGAGGTTTCAGTGTCAACACAACACAATTCAGTATTAAAATCCACGTGAATGTCAGTAATGCATGATGTTTCACTGTAACACAGCACAATTCAGTATTTAAATCCAGTGAATGTCAGCAATGCATGAGGTTCATTACACACACAATTCAGTATTTAAATCCATGAATGTCGCATGCATGAGTTTCAGTGTCACAACACAATTCAGTATTGAAGATCCATGAATATTTCAGTGTCAACACACAACACAATTCAGTATTTAAAATCCACACGAATGTCTGCAATGCATTGGGTTTCACTGTCAACACACAATACAATTCAATATTTAAAATCCATTTGAATGTCAGTGACCCATGAGGTTTCACTGTCAACACACAACACAATTCAGTATTTTAAAATCCATGGATATTTCAGTGTGAACACACAGCACGATTCAGTACTTAAAATCCATGGATATTTCCTTGTCAACATACAGCACGATTCAGTATTTAAAATCCATTGATGTGTCAGCAATTCATGAGGTTTCAAATTCAACACACAGCACAATTCAGTATCCACGGATGTCAGCAACGCATTGGGTTTCAGTGTCAACACACAATACAATTCAATATTTAAAATCCATTTGAATGTCAGTGACGCATGAGGTTTCACTGTCAACAGCAAAATTCAGTAATTAAAATCCAGGATGGGTCAGCAATTCGTGAGGTTTCAATGTCAACACGGAACACAATTCAGTAAATAAAATCCATGGAAATGTCTGCAATGCATGCGATTTGAGTGTTAATACACAACACAATTCAGTACTTAAAAGTCATGGGTATGTCAGCAATGCATCAAATATCAGTGTGATAATCCAACATTGTCCTATTTTCGACACCATACAGTGTCCAAGTCATCGAAGCTGGATTTATCACTGTGCAGCACAGAAAACAGCTGCAAACCCCAGTACAAGGGAAATTACTCCACCGTGCAAAGACGATTCCATATGAAGACAAAATTTGCCAGGCGAATGCATACAAGACAAAACCAAAAATGCATTTGATCAAGCTCTAAGGCACGAGTTCGCTGTCCATCTAATTATAAGTTTTAAAAGTCTATAAGAAACACTGATCTTCTGCAAGGCTTTCCAGTCCGCGCGCGCGCACATGCGTGTATATAGGCACGTGCATGCATTTGTGTGTCGGTGCGTGTGTGTGTGTGTGTGTGTGTGTGTGTGTGTGGGAGAGAAAGAGAGCTAGAAGAGAGAGTGGGCAACCCTCGGACTAAAGGAGACCAGCCATCGTGGATAGCTAATGCACTCCTAAAGAACATGATAGTCAGTTTCAAGACGGTTGAAGTTATAAATCTTAATCGGTAAACTTCTATCAAAAAGGATGGGAAAGAATCTTAGCTTTCGTTGAGTGCATGAGAGAAAGCGAGTCATCACCCAACGCTATAGACGACTGCACTGCTCGCGTGCACAGCGCGGTTAGAGGCAGACGAGAGCCGATGGCTAGATGGACCTGTTAGTCAATCAAAGTAACTCGCATTCAGTGATCTCAGGGTTTTCTCCCCTTCAGTGCGAGATGTGGTTCTCAAGTCCTCCCCTCCAAACACAACAGCAGCTAAGAAATTGGACGCGGTCGTTCCTTTCTCTTGCACTGTAGGGAAATGCATCCTTCGCTGTCTTCAGTTTGTGAATCCCCCTTGAAATGACCCCCTGACAAAACTGAAGAGTTGCGTCCCATGTAATGCATTGCTGCACGACTAGTAGGCGCAGTATATTTGACAGCTGGTCGATGTGATGGTGTTTGACCTTTGCGTTTTCACTTGAAGGAATGAAGACTTCAAGCAGAACTCCGAAACAAGAATCGCACAGCAGCGAGAAGTTGAAGCCCAGAGCGAAGCTGCTTGAGAGCTTGTCACAGTGCCACCGTCAACACGGGGGAGTGGGACGTGGCTCCAGTGGCAGCGAGTGAGAGAGAATGAGTACGACTGCATGCTTCCCTGGAACTTTCTGAACTGATGGGAAGTGGGCAAATTGGTTTGCAGGTCTGGTGGTTTTTTCAAATGGCAAGAACCCCTTGTGCTTGGCGCTTCTAATAAGTAAAATGAAGAAAAGAAGGGCCTTTTTTGTACGTTTACAGTGCGTGCACACAGACAACGCCACAGTTGATATCTACAACCTGTAAATTCAAACGCCACACCTGGCTCGATCAAAGAGCAAGTGTTTTCCTCTGGTGCTGGTGAAAGTCCTGGATCTGAGCAGTGGTAGCGTAAAAGGCACGTTTTTCAGCTCGAACAGTTTCTGCATTGAGAAAAGTCGGTAAACAATGCAAACTCCGTAAATTTCACCTGTTCATATCTAAGATGACAGAACTTTAGCTTAAGGCAAAATTATTAGCCTACAAAAGGTGCTCCTGCAAAAGTTACGACAGCAAAAATCATTCCTGCCAACAAAAATTGAAATAACGAGGGCCTTAAATCATTCAGCTTCTGAAAGCTATGCTCATGACATCTATGTTTTTCCTGAGTGTGAGCTCATGATCAGAGGAAAGATGTCAACAGCACAAATAAACATATTGCCATTTGCAGTCTAGACAAAGAAAGCCTGCAAGGAGCCTACCTAGTCCTGAAGATCAGTGCTAGAAGTAACAAAATAGCTTCTGGCCCACTGTACGGAATTAACATGTCGACAATGTCCATGTGTTTTCCAATGAAAGCATGCGTCAGAGCAGAGAAACCAAATCGATCGGTTGCATTGACGTCACTGTGTGGGATGAGGAGTTTCACTACCTCACTGTGACCGTTCTGAGCAGCTATCATAAGAGCAGTGAAGCCATCTTTTGTAGCTGCCTTGACATCACTGTGTGGGATGAGGAGTTTCACTACCTCACTGTGACCGTTCTGAGCAGCTATCATAAGAGCAGTGAAGCCATCTTTTGTAGCTGCCTTGACGTCACTGTGTGGGATGAGGAGTTTCACTACCTCACTGTGACCTTTCTGAGCAGCTATCATAAGAGCAGTGAAGCCATCTGTTGTAGCTGCCTTGACGTCACTGTGTGGGATGAGGAGTCTCACTACCTCACTGTGACCGTTCTGAGCAGCTATCATAAGAGCAGTGAAGCCATCTTTTGTAGCTGCCTTGACGTCACTGTGTGGGATGAGGAGTTTCACTACCTCACTGTGACCGTTCTGAGCAGCTATCATAAGAGCAGTGTCGCCATCTTTTGTAGCTGCCTTGACATCACTGTGTGGGATGAGGAGTTTCACTACCTCACTGTGACCGTTCCCAGCAGCTATCATAAGAGCAGTGTCGCCATCTTTTGTAGCTGCCTTGACATCACTGTGTGGGATGAGGAGTTTCACTACCTCACTGTGACCGTTCTGTGCAGCTATCATAAGAGCAGTGTCGCCATCTTTTGTAGCTGCCTTGACGTCACTGTGTGGGATGAGGAGTTTCACTACCTCACTGTGACCGTTCTGAGCAGCTATCATAAGAGCAGTGAAGCCATCTTTTGTAGCTGCCTTGACGTCACTGTGTGGGATGAGGAGTTTCACTACCTCACTGTGACCGTTCTGAGCAGCAATCATTAGAGCAGTGAAGCCATCTTTTGTAGCTGCCTTGACGTCACTGTGTGGGATGAGGAGTTTCACTACCTCACTGTGACCGTTCTGAGCAGCAATCATAAGAGCAGTGTCGCCATCTTTTGTAGCTGCCTTGACGTCACTGTGTGGGATGAGGAGTTTCACTACCTCACTGTGACCGTTGTAAGCAGCTATCATAAGAGCAGTGTCGCCATCTTTTGTAGCTGCCTTGACGTCACTGTGCGGGATGAGGAGTTTCACTACCTCACTGTGACCGTTCTGAGCAGCTATCATAAGAGCAGTGACGCCATCTTTTGTAGCTGCCTTGACGTCACTGTGTGGGATGAGGAGTTTCACTACCTCACTGTGACCGTTCTGAGCAGCTATCATAAGAGCAGTGGCGCCATCTTTTGTAGCTGCCTTGACGTCACTGTGTGGGATGAGGAGTTTCACTACCTCACTGTGACCGTTCTGAGCAGCTATCATAAGAGCAGTGGTGCCATCTTTTGTAGCTGCCTTGACGTCACTGTGTGGGATGAGGAGTTTCACTACCTCACTGTGACCGTTCTGAGCAGCTATCATAAGAGCAGTGGCGCCATCTTTTGTAGCTGCCTTGACGTCACTGTGTGGGATGAGGAGTTTCACTACCTCACTGTGACCGTTCTGAGCAGCTATCATAAGAGCAGTGGCGCCATCTTTTGTAGCTGCCTTGACGTCACTGTGTGGGATGAGGAGTTTCACTACCTCACTGTGACCGTTCTGAGCAGCTATCATAAGAGCAGTGTCGCCATCTTTTGTAGCTGCCTTGACGTCACTGTGTGGGATGAGGAGTTTCACTACCTCACTGTGACCGTTCTGAGCAGCTATCATAAGAGCAGTGGCGCCATCTTTTGTAGCTGCCTTGACGTCACTGTGTGGGATGAGGAGTTTCACTACCTCACTGTGACCGTTCTGAGCAGCTCTCATAAGAGCAGTGTCGCCATCTTTTGTAGCTGCCTTGACGTCACTGTGTGGGATGAGGAGTTTCACTACCTCACTGTGACCGTTCTGAGCAGCAATCATAAGAGCAGTGTAGCCATCTTTTGTAGCTGCCTTGACGTCACTGTGTGGGATGAGGAGTTTCACTACCTCACTGTGACCGTTCTGTGCAGCTATCATAAGAGCAGTGGCGCCATCTTTTGTAGCTGCCTTGACGTCACTGTGTGGGATGAGGAGTTTCACTACCTCACTGTGACCGTTCTGAGCAGCTATCATAAGAGCAGTGAAGCCATCTTTGTAGCTGCCTTGACGTCACTGTGTGGGATGAGGAGTTTCACTACCTCACTGTGACCGTTCTGAGCAGCTATCATAAGAGCAGTGGCGCCATCTTTTGTAGCTGCCTTGACGTCACTGTGTGGGATGAGGAGTTTCACTACCTCACTGTGACCGATCTCAGCAGCTATCATAAGAGCAGTGGCGCCATCTTTTGTAGCTGCCTTGACGTCACTGTGTGGGATGAGGAGTTTCACTACCTCACTGTGACCGTCCTGTGCAGCTAGCATAAGAGCAGTGACGCCATCTTTTGTAGCTGCCTTGACGTCACTATGTGGGATGAGGAGTTTCACTACCTCACTGTGACCGTTCTGAGCAGCAATCATTAGAGCAGTGGCGCCATCTTTTGTAGCTGCCTTGACGTCAGTGTGCGGGATGAGGAGTTTCACTATCTCACTGTGACCGTTCTGAGCAGCTATCATAAGAGCAGTGACGCCATCTTTTGTAGCTGCCTTGACGTCACTGTGTGGGATGAGGAGTTTCACTACCTCACTGTGACCGTTCTTTGCAGCTATTATAAGAGCAGTGGCGCCATCTTTTGTAGCTGCCTTGACATCACTGTGTGGGATGAGGAGTTTCACTACCTCACTGTGGCCGTTATTTGCAGCTATCATAAGAGCAGTGAAGCCATCTTTTGTGGCTGCCTTGACGTCACTATGTGGGATGAGGAGTTTCACTACCTCACTGTGACCGTTATGAGCAGCTCTTATAAGAGCAGTGGCGCCATCTTTTGTAGCTGCTTTGTCGTCACTGTGTGGGATGAGGAGTTTCACAACCTCACTGTGACCGTTATTTGCAGCTATCATAAGAGCAGTGAAGCCATCTTTTGTAGCTGCCTTGACGTCACTGTGTGGGATGAGGAGTTTCACAACCTCACTGTGACCGATCTGAGAAGCTATCCTAAGAGCAGTGGCGCCATCTTTTGTAGCTGCATTGACGTCACTGAAGGGAATGAGTAGGTCCACTATTTCACTGCCACCTCCGATGCATGCGAACATGAGTGGAGTATATCCATTGTCAGTAAGCGAATTTACAATGGAAAGTGGAACAGTCTGTGATGTTCTTGAGTCATCAACAGAACCTTCATCTCCCATAAGAGTTTTGACCACCTCTTTCCGTCCTAACAGCGATGCTGCCGTTAGTGGTATCATATTGTTTTCGTTCCCAGCATCGACTTCTGAACGTATCCTATCGTCATCGTAGCCCCACTTTCTCAGAATGGAGACAAGGGTCTTCACCACCGACGCTGCTCCAAATAGGGCAGGCAAAATGAACAACGGTATATCAAGACGGAGAGAAACGTCCTTGTGCTGTGCGATGTAGGAGACAGCATCGGCGTTGTCT
>JAWQFJ010012672.1:10000-35673 GCA_034096865.1 Theodoxus fluviatilis | reverse complement strand
TGCTGACAGACAACGCCGATGCTGTCTCCTCCATCGCACACCACAAGGACGTTTTCCTCCGTCTTGAAATACCGCTGTTCATTTTGCCTGCCCTGTTTGGAGCAGCGTCGGTGGCGAAGACCCTTGTCTCCATTCTGAGAAAGTGGGGCTACGATGACGATAGGATACGTTCAGAAGTCGATGCTGGGAACGAAAACAATATGATACCGCTGTTAGGACGGAAAGAGGTGGTCAAAACTCTTATGGGAGATGAAGTTCTGTTGATGACATAAGAACATCACAGACTGTTCCACTTTTCATTGTAAAGTTACTTACTGACGTTGGATTTACTCCACTCATGTGCGCATGCATCGGAGGTCACAGTGAGATAGTGGACCTACTCATTCCCTTCAGTGACGTCAAGGCAGCTACAAAAGATGGCGCCACTGCTCTTATGATAGCTGCTCAGAACGGTCACAGTGAGGTAGTGAAACTCCTCATCCCACACAGTGACGTCAAGGCAGCTACAAAAGATGGCTTCACTGCTCTTATGATAGCTGCTCAGAACGGTCACAGTGAGGTAGTGAAACTCCTCATCCCACACAGTGACGTCAAGGCAGCTACAAAAGATGGCTTCACTGCTCTTATGATAGCTGCTCAGAACGGTCACAGTGAGGTAGTGAAACTCCTCATCCCACACAGTGACGTCAAGGCAGCTACAAAAGATGGCTCCACTGCTCTTATGATAGCTGCTCAGAACGGTCACAGTGAGGTAGTGAAACTCCTCATCCCACACAGTGACGTCAAGGCAGCTACAAAAGATGGCGCCACTGCTCTTATGATAGCTGCTCAGAAACGGTCACAGTGAGGTAGTGAAACTCCTCATCCCACACAGTGACGTCAAGGCAGCTACAAAAGATGGCGCCACTGCTCTTATGATAGCTGCTCAGAACGGTCACAGTGAGGTAGTGAAACTCCTCATCCCACACAGTGACGTCAAGGCAGCTACAAAAGATGGCGCCACTGCTCTTATGATAGCTGCTCAGAACGGTCACAGTGAGGTAGTGAAACTCCTCATCCCACACAGTGACGTCAAGGCAGCTACAAAAGATGGCGCCACTGCTCTTATGATAGCTGCTCAGAACGGTCACAGTGAGGTAGTGAAACTCCTCATCCCACACAGTGACGTCAAGGCAGCTACAAAAGATGGCATCACTGCTCTTATGATAGCTGCTCAGAACGGTCACAGTGAGGTAGTGAAACTCCTCATCCCACACAGTGACGTCAAGGCAGCTACAAAAGATGGCTTCACTGCTCTTATGATAGCTGCTCAGAACGGTCACAGTGAGGTAGTGAAACTCCTCATCCCACACAGTGACGTCAAGGCAGCTACAAAAGATGGCTTCACTGCTCTTATGATAGCTGCTCAGAACGGTCACAGTGAGGTAGTGAAACTCCTCATCCCACACAGTGACGTCAAGGCAGCTACAAAAGATGGCGCCACTGCTCTTATGATGCTGCTCAGAACGGTCACAGTGAGGTAGTGAAACTCCTCATCCCACACAGTGACGTCAAGGCAGCTACAAAAGATGGCGACACTGCTCTTATGATGGCTGCTCAGAACGGTCACAGTGAGGTAGTGAAACTCCTCATCCCACACAGTGACGTCAAGGCAGCTACAAAAGATGGCTTCACTGCTCTTATGATAGCTGCTCAGAACGGTCACAGTGAGGTAGTGAAACTCCTCATCCCACACAGTGACGTCAAGGCAGCTACAAAAGATGGCGTCACTGCTCTTATGATAGCTGCTCAGAACGGTCACAGTGAGGTAGTGAAACTCCTCATCCCACACAGTGACGTCAAGGCAGCTACAAAAGATGGCGTCACTGCTCTTATGATAGCTGCTCAGAACGGTCACAGTGAGGTAGTGAAACTCCTCATCCCACACAGTGACGTCAAGGCAGCTACAAAAGATGGCTTCACTGCTCTTATGATAGCTGCTCAGAACGGTCACAGTGAGGTAGTGAAACTCCTCATCCCACACAGTGACGTCAAGGCAGCTACAAAAGATGGCTTCACTGCTCTTATGATAGCTGCTCAGAACGGTCACAGTGAGGTAGTGAAACTCCTCAACCCACACAGTGACGTCAAGGCAACCGATCGATTTGGTTTCTCTGCTCTGACACATGCTTTCATTGGAAAACACATGGACATTGTCGACATGTTAATTCCGTACAGTGGGCCAGAAGCTATTTTGTTACTTCTAGCACTGATCTTCAGGACTAGGTAGGCTCCTTGCAGGCTTTCTTTGTCTAGACTGCAAATGGCAATATGTTTATTTGTGCTGTTGACATCTTTCCTCTGATCTTGAACTCACACTCAGGAAAAACATAGATGTCATGGGCATAGCTTTCAGAAGCTGAATGATTTAAGGCCCTCGTTATTTCAGTATTTGTTGGCAGGAATGATTTTTGCTGTCGTAACTTTTGCAGGAGCACCTTTTGTAGGCTAATAATTTTGCTCTAAGCTGAAGTTCTGTCATCTTAGATATGAACAGGTGAATTTTGTGGAGTTTGCATTGATTGCCGACTTTCTCGGTGCAGAAGCTGTCCGAGTTGAAAAACTTTTAGACTACCACTGCTCATATCCAGGACGCAGAGCAGCACCAGAGGAAAACACTTGCGCTCTGATCGAGCCAGGTATGGCGTTAAAATATAGAGGTTGTAGATATCATCTCTGGCGTTGTCTGTGTGCACGCACTGTAAACCTACAAACGAAGGCCCTTCTTTTCTTCATTTTACTTATCAGAAGCGCCAAGCACAAGAGCGTCTTGCCATTTGAAAATATCACCAGACCTGCAAACCAATTTGCCCACTTCCCATCAGTTCAGAAAGTTCCAGGGAAGCATGCAGTCGTACTCATTCTCTCTCTCACTCGCTGACACTGGAGCCACGTCCCACTCCCCCGTGTTGACGGTGGCACTGTGACAAGCTCTCAAGCAGCTTCGCTCTGGGCTCGATCAATTTCTCGCTGCTGTGCGATTCTTGTTTCGGAGTTTTGCTTGAAGTCTTCATTCCTTCAAGTGAAAACGCAAAGGTCAAACACCATCACATCGACCAGCTGTCAAATATACTGCGCCTACTAGTCGTGCAGCAATGCATTACATGGGACGCAACTCTTCAGTTTTGTCAGGGGGTCATTTCAAGGGGGATTCACAAACTGAAGACAGCGAAGGATGCATTTCCCTACAGTGCAAGAGAAAGGAACGACAGCGTCCAGTTTCTTAGCTGCTGTTGTGTTTGGAGGGGAGGACTTGAGAACCACATCTCGCACTGAAGGGGAGAAAACCCTGAGATCACTGAATGCGAGTTACCTTGATTGACTAACAGGTCCATCTAGCCATCGGCTTTCGTCTGCCTCTAACCGCGCTGTGCACTCGAGCAGTGCAGTCGTCTACAGCGATGGGTGATGACCCGCTTTCTCTCATGCACTCAACGAAAGCTAAGATTCTTTCCCATCCTTTTTGATAGAAGTTTACCGATTAAGATTTATAACTTCAACCGTCTTGAAACTGACTATCATGTTCTCTAGGAGTGCATTAGCTATCCACGATGGCTGGTCTCCTTTAGTCCGAGGGTTGCCCACTCTCTCTTCTCTCTCTTTCTCTCCCACGTGCAATTACACACATGGAGACGTGTGACCGACAGCTGGAATGTCTGGCTTCAAGGCTGTTGGGATCTCATCTCTCTCTCTCTCTGTCTCTCACTGTGTCTCTCTCTGTATCTCTGTCTCCCTCTGTATCTCTGTCTCTGTCTGTCTCTGTCTCTGTCTGTCTCTGTCTGTCTCTGTCTCTCTGTCTCTGTCTCTGTCTCTGTCTGTCTCTCTCTGTCTCTCTGTCTGCCTGTGTCCCAGTCTGTCTGTCTGCCTGCCTGCCTCTCTCTCTCTCTCTCTCTCTCTCTCTCTCTCTCTCTCTCTCTCTCTCTCTCTCTCTCTCTCTCTCTCTCTCTCTCTCTCTCTCTCTCTCTCTCTCTCTCACTCACACACACACACACACACACACACACGCACGCACCAACACACAAATGCATGCACGTGCCTATATACACGCATGTGCGCGCGCGCGGACTGGAAAGCCTTGCAGAAGATCAGTGTTTCTTACAGACTTTTAAAACTTATAATTAGATGGACAGCGAACTCGTGCCTTAGAGCTTGATCAAATGCATTTTTGGTTTTGTCTTGTATGCATTCGCCTGGCAAATTTTGTCTTCATATGGAATCGTCTTTGCACGGTGGAGTAATTTCCCTTGTACTGGGGTTTGCAGCTGTTTTCTGTGCTGCACAGTGATAAATCCAGCTTCGATGACTTGGACACTGTATGGTGTCGAAAATAGGACAATGTTGGATTATCACACTGATATTTGATGCATTGCTGACATACCCATGACTTTTAAGTACTGAATTGTGTTGTGCATTCACAGTGAAATCTCATGCATTGCTGTCATTCACATGGATTTTAAATACTGAATTGTGTTGTGTATTGACACTCAAATCGCATGCATTGCAGACATATCCATGGATTTTAATTACTGAATTGTGTTCCTTGTTGACATTGAAACCTCACGAATTGCTGACCCATCCTGGATTTTAAATACAGAATTTTGCTGTTGACAGTGAAACCTCATGCGTCACTGACATTCAAATGGATTTTAAATATTGAATTGTATTGTGTGTTGACACTGAAACCCAATGTGTTGCTGACATACGTGGATACTGAATTGCGCTGTGTGTTGAATTTGAAACCTCATGAATTGCTGACACATCAATGGATTGTAAATACTGAATCGTATTGTATGTTGGCAAGGAAATATCCTTTGCTGTGTTCACACTGAAATATCCATGGATTTTAAAATACCGAATTGTGTTGTGTGATGACAGTGAAACTTCATGCATCACTGACATTCAAATGGATTTTAAATATTGAATTGTTTTGTGTGTTGACACTGAAACCCAATGTGTTGCTGACATCCATGGATACTGAATTGTGCTGTGTGTTGAATTTGAAACCTCATGAATTGCTGAAACATCAATTGATTTTAAATACTGAATCGTATTGTATATTGACAAGGAAATATCCACAGATTCCAAGTACTGAATCGTGCTGTGTGTTCACACTGAAATATCCATGGATTTTAAAATACTGAATTGTGTTGTGTGTTGACAGTGAAACCTCATGGGTCGCTGACATTCAAATGGATTTTAAATATTGAATAGTATTGTGTGTTGACAGTGAAACCCAATGCATTGCAGACATTCATGCGGATTTTAAATACTGAATTGTGTTGTGTGTTGACACTGAAATATTCATGGATCTTCAATACTGAATTGTGTTGTGCATTCACAGTGAAACCTCATGCATTGCTGACATTCACGTGGATTTAAAATACTGAATTGTGCTGTGTTAAATCAAAAACCTCATGTATTGCTGAAACATCCCTGGAATTTAAATACTGAATTTTGCTGTGTGTTGACATTGAAATATCCATGGATCTTAAAATACTCAATTGTGTTGTATGTCGACACTGAAACTTCATGCATTGCAGACATTCGCATGGATTTTAAATACTGAATTGTGTTGTGTGTTGACATGGAAATATTCATGGATCTGAAGTACTGAATTGTGCTGTATGTATTGACACTGAAATCTCATGCAATGCAGACATATTCATGGATTTTACAAACTATATTGTAATGTGTGTTGACTCTGAAATCTCATGCATTGCAGACACATCCATGGATTTTAAATACTGAATTGTACTGTGTATTGACACTGAAATCTCATGCAATGCAGACATATTCATGGATTTTAAATACTAAATTGTAATGTGTGTTGAATTGGAAACATCTCATATTGCTAACATATCCATGGATTTTTAATATTGAATTTTGTTATGTGTTGACACTGAAATCTCATGCATTGCAGACACATCCATGGATTTTAAATACTGAATTGTACTTTGTATTGACACTGAAATCTCATGCATTGCAGACACATCCATGGATTTTAAATACTGAATTGTGCTGTGTATTGACACTGAAATCTCATGCATTGCAGACACATCCATGGATTTTAAATACTGAATTGTGCTGTGTATTGACACTGAAATCTCATGCATTGCAGACACATCCATGGATTTTAAATACTGAATTGTACTTTGTATTGACACTGAAATCTCATGCATTGCAGACACATCCATGGATTTTAAATACTGAATTGTGTTGTGTATTGACACTGAAATCTCATGCATTGCAGACACATCCATGGATTTAAAATACTGAATTGTGCTGTGTATTGACACTGAAATCTCATGCATTGCAGACATATTCATGGATTTTAAATACTGAATTGTAATGTGTTGAATTGGAAACCTCTCCTATTGCTGACATATCCATGGATTTTTTTAAATTGAATTTTGTTATGTGTTGACACTGAAATCTCATGCATTGCACATGGATTTAAAATACTGAATTGTGCTGTGTATTGACACTGAAATATCATGCAATGCAGATATATTCATGGATTTTAAATACTGAATTGTAATGTGTTGAATTGGAAACCTCTTGTATTGCTGACATATCCATGAATTTTTTTAATTGAATTTTGTTATGTGTTTACACTGAAATCTCATGCATTGCACATGGATTTAAAATACTGAATTGTGCTGTGTATTGACACTGAAATATCATGCAATGCAGATATATTCATTGATTTTATATAGTGAATTGCAATGTGTTGAATTGGAAACCTCTTGTATTGCTGACATATCCATGAATTTTTTATATTGAATTTTGTTATGTGTTTACACTGAAATCCCATGCATTGCAGACACATCCATGGATTTAAAATACTGAATTGTGCTGTGTATTGACAGTGAAACCTCACGTATTGCTGACATATCCATGGCTTTTGAATACTGAATTTTTGTTGTGAATTTACACTGAAACTGCATGCATTGCTGACATATCCATGGATTCTAAATACTGAATTGTGTTGCGTGTTGACACTGAAAGCGCATCTATTGCTGACATATTCATGGGTTTTTAAAATATTTAATTGGGTTGTCTGTTGACAGTGAAACCTTATGTATGGCTGACATACCCCTGGAATTTAAATATGGTGTTGTATGTTGACACTGAAACCTCATGCATTGCAGACATTCACATGGATTAAAATACTGAATTATTTTGCGTGTTTACACCGAAACCTCATGAACTGCTGACTTATCCATGGATTTGAAATATTTGACTGATATTCCGTTTATTGCTGATGTAGTCACTGATGTCAAGCATTGACTTGTTTGGTATGTGCCGAACGCTGGTGCTGTATGCACCAATCAAGTAGCCATGGATGTTGAGGCCTGACTGGTGGCTTATACATTGCTATGTAGACATTGGCGATGGGCACTGACGTCTGCTGTTTACTACAGAGTGGGGGCTCATGCTTGCCACATAGAGTGGGACAAGAAGCATTGGCTTCTGTAGTTTGCCACAAACGGGCAGATTATGCTGTGTAATGGAAGCTTATACACTGCTGTGTAAATTTTGATAATGACTTATGTTGTTTGACACAAACTTGAGGTTCATACAGTGCGATTACAATATTGCTGATGACTTGTGTTGGTTGATTTATACTGGAGGCTTAACCATAGCTATCAATATATTGATGATGACATATGTTGTTTGATACACACATTAAGTTGATACGTTGCTATCAATATATTGATGATGACTTACATTGTTTGATACACACATAAAGCTGATACGTTGCTATTAATACATTGATGATGACTTACATTGTTTGATACACACATAAAGCTGATACGTTGCTATTAATATATTGATGATGACTTACATTGTTTGATACACACATAAAGTTGTTACGTTACTATTAAAATATTGATGATGACTTACATTGTTTGATACACTCATTATGTTGATACGTTGCTATTAAAATATTGATGATGACTTACATTGTTTGATACACACATAAATTTGATATGTTGCTATTAAAATATTGATGATGACTTATGTTGTTTGATACACACATAAAGCTGATACGTTGCTATTAATATATTGATGATGACTTATGTTGTTTGATAGACACATAAAGCTCAACAGTTGCTGACTATATACTATTGTAAAGAACCGAAGTGTGTTGTGTATGACAGACAAATTGATGTCAAATGCTGAATTATGCTGTGCATGCTACACACTGACAGCTTTTTATTTGCGTGCATACGTGTATACAGTGGATTCAAGAGCTTAACAGTTGTACATGTATGTATTGCACATTGATGTGTATTACTGACTGGTGTATGTGCTGCACATTGATGTGTATTACTGACTGGTGTATGTGCTGCACATTGATGTGTATTACTGACTGGTGTATGTGCTGCACATTGATGTGTATTACTGACTGGTGTATGTGCTGCACATTGATGTGTATTACTGACTGGTGTATGTGCTGCACATTGATGTGTATTACTGACTGGTGTATGTGCTGCACATTGATGTGTATTACTGACTGGTGTATGTGCTGCACATTGATGTGTATTACTGACTGGTGTATGTGCTGCACATTGATGTGTATTACTGACTGGTGTATGTGCTGCACATTGATGTGTATTACTGACTGGTGTATGTGCTGCACATTGATGTGTATTACTGACTGGTGTATGTGCTGCACATTGATGTGTATTACTGACTGGTGTATGTGCTGCACATTGATGTGTATTACTGACTGGTGTATGTGCTGCACATTGATGTGTATTACTGACTGGTGTATGTGCTGCACATTGATGTGTATTACTGACTGGTGTATGTGCTGCACATTGATGTGTATTACTGACTGGTGTATGTGCTGCACATTGATGTGTATTACTGACTGGTGTATGTGCTGCACATTGATGTGTATTACTGACTGGTGTATGTGCTGCACATTGATGTGTATTACTGACTGGTGTATGTGCTGCACATTGATGTGTATTACTGACTGGTGTATGTGCTGCACATTGATGTGTATTACTGACTGGTTTATGTGCTGAACACTCACATCTCATGCATTAGTGACCATAAGTCTATAAGTCGATGCCAAAAGGTAAAGTTTGTTGTAAGCAACACAGTGAAATTCCATGCATAGCTGACAGACATTGCCGTTCACTATGGGAGAGTGGTCTGTGTGCCAGACACTGATGTTTCATGCATTGCTACACAGACACTGAAGTTTAGCATTGTGTTATATTGTATGTACTTAGGATGTTATTTCATACATTGATGACACAGACTTTAATGTTAATCGGATAGCAGTGAGAAAAACTTTGGTATTGAAGCTTCAGTGCTCTTATAGAAGGACGACATAGATTGTCTGCTAAAAAGCCGTCTTCATTTGTGCTCACTGTTCATGTCATGCTCGACGTGTTATTGTTAAATTGTCTCAGTTTCATGTTCACATACGTCAGCGCTGTTTGCATGCGTGACTCTCCTTGAAATAGTTTGCACAGTTCCTCTCACATTAACTTGGCATTCAACAAATAGTTTAAATCATCATTTTGTTGCTTCATCATTCCATCAAGGGAACAGAAGCTCCCCCCCCATCCCCACCCCCCCCTCCCCCCAAAAAGGCCCTCTCTCCACTCCCTACCCCCCCCCCCCCCCCCTCTTCCCCTTTCGGACCCTATCGCAGCGACCCTTCGGATGTTGTTCATTGCCCTCATATCTTTAGAGTTCCTGTATTCGCCTTCCATTAACTTGACAAAAATGTGCCTCTGGTATATTTCTGCTGAGTTTCCCTATAGGTGTTAACCTAACGTCACATCATAATCTAGATCCGCGCTTGCATTCATGCATGTGTGTGTGTGTGTGTGTGTGTGTGTGTGTGTGTGTGTGTGTGTGTGTGTGTGTGTGTGTGTGTGTGTGTGTGTGTGTGAACTTGCGTGAGTGTGTGTTTGTGAATGTGTGTATGTGTGTGTGTGAACTTGTGTGTGTGTGAACTTGTGTGTGTGTGTGTGTGTGTGTGTGTGTGTGTGTGTGTGTGTGAAATTGTGTGTGTGTGTGTGTGTGTGTGTGTTTGTGTGTGTGTGTGTGAAATTGTGTGTGTGTGTGCGCGTGTGTGTGCGCTCGCGAAAGAGAGGGAACCGGAGAGAGCCAGAGAGAGATGAAAACCATTAGGCACTAATTTCTTTGATACCGAATTTTATTAATGTACTTGTATTAAGTACAACGATCACAGAACATTGTGGGAAAACCTTATTGAATTTACTTTATTCTTGAAGGTATAAGTGTTTGCCTTCTATATGATTTTTCTAAAGTGGTGTTGTTGTTGTTGTTGTCGTTGATATTGTTGTTAAAAAGTACTTGTAATCATAACTAGTCATCACTTTCTTAAAGAAAACTACTTGCTCATGGCGCACAACAGCCACATCAATAAATGTGTTTATTGCTAAAGTGAAAAATGTATTTTGTTTTCCCTTTGACTCCATTGTTTTACTTCAGAAATCATAGACTGCCTCCTGTGTAGTTGGTGCTAGTGCCACGGCAAACTGCCTGTATTCCACTGCTCGTGTATCTTTTTCTCTCCACAACGCGTATTCTCCCTCCGTTTCCTACTGCTCCTGCGGAGGCTGATACTCCCTCTAGCTGCCCCCATGTGTTTCTCCACTGGAGACTGATACTCCCTCTAGCTGCCCCCATGTGTTTCTCCACTGGAGACTGATACTCCCTCTAGCTGCCCCCATGTGTTTCTCCACTGGAGACTGATACTCCCTCTAGCTGCCCCCATGTGTTTCTCCACTGGAGACTGATACTCCCTCTAGCTGCCCCCATGTGTTTCTCCACTGGAGACTGATACTCCCTCTAGCTGCCCCCATGTGTTTCTCCACTGGAGACTGATACTCCCTCTAGCTGCCCCCATGTGTTTCTCCACTGGAGACTGATACTCCCTCTAGCTGCCCCCATGTGTTTCTCCACTGGAGACTGATACTCCCTCTAGCTGCCCCCATGTGTTTCTCCACTGGAGACTGATACTCCCTCTAGCTGCCCCCATGTGTTTCTCCACTGGAGACTGATACTCCCTCTAGCTGCCCCCATGTGTTTCTCCACTGGAGACTGATACTCCCTCTAGCTGCCCCCATGTGTTTCTCCACTGGAGACTGATACTCCCTCTAGCTGCCCCCATGTGTTTCTCCACTGGAGACTGATACTCCCTCTAGCTGCCCCCATGTGTTTCTCCACTGGAGACTGATACTCCCTCTAGCTGCCCCCATGTGTTTCTCCACTGGAGACTGATACTCCCTCTAGCTGCCCCCATGTGTTTCTCCACTGGAGACTGATACTCCCTCTAGCTGCCCCCATGTGTTTCTCCACTGGAGACTGATACTCCCTCTAGCTGCCCCCATGTGTTTCTCCACTGGAGACTGATACTCCCTCTAGCTGCCCCCATGTGTTTCTCCACTGGAGACTGATACTCCCTCTAGCTGCCCCCATGTGTTTCTCCACTGGAGACTGATACTCCCTCTAGCTGCCCCCATGTGTTTCTCCACTGGAGACTGATACTCCCTCTAGCTGCCCCCATGTGTTTCTCCACTGGAGACTGATACTCCCTCTAGCTGCCCCCATGTGTTTCTCCACTGGAGACTGATACTCCCTCTAGCTGCCCCCATGTGTTTCTCCACTGGAGACTGATACTCCCTCTAGCTGCCCCCATGTGTTTCTCCACTGGAGACTGATACTCCCTCTAGCTGCCCCCATGTGTTTCTCCACTGGAGACTGATACTCCCTCTAGCTGCCCCCATGTGTTTCTCCACTGGAGACTGATACTCCCTCTAGCTGCCCCCATGTGTTTCTCCACTGGAATTCCTTGTTGTGTAGTCCTCCTCTTGTAGTCTTGTAGTTAGGGCCCTGGCCATTCTGAGTCTTGCGGATCCTGGAGTTGCAACCTTGGGCAAGATGCTCAACTCGCATTGATTCTTCCCACTCAGGAAAAAACCCGGGTACCTGTGAGGGCAGGGATGGCACACTGTGGTGCAGGTTAACCCTGTATGTGGCCATGAGCCAGCATCGGGGTGGAATACTCCCCTGGGAGAAGTGTTGGTGCTGGCACACTGTGGTGCAGGTTAACCCTGTATGTGGCCATGAGCCAGCATCGGGGTGGAATACTCCCCTGGGAGAAGTGTTGGTGCTGGCACACTGTGGTGCAGGTTAACCCTGTATGTGGCCATGAGCCAGCATCGGGGTGGAATACTCCCCTGGGAGAAGTGTTGGTGCTGGCACACTGTGGTGCAGGTTAACCCTGTATGTGGCCATGAGCCAGCATCGGGGTGGAATACTCCCCTGGGAGAAGTGTTGGTGCTGGCACACTGTGGTGCAGGTTAACCCTGTATGTGGCCATGAGCCAGCATCGGGGTGGAATACTCCCCTGGGAGAAGTGTTGGTGCTGGCACCTGAGTGTGTGCGTCTTACCTGTCTGTCACTGAGTTTGTCGTCAGATGCCAGCGACCGGTTGATCAAGCGGCCCAGTGATCAGGAGGTAAAGTGTGGAGTGGTTCAATACTCAGATACGGGTGATAAGCCCCTATAGAAAGCCACACCTTTATCTCCGCCTTTGCCTCCCTCTTCTTGTATGACTTTCTTGTGTTTCTCCTCTTTCCCTTATTGTCTGGTCCTTCTCAGATTTTCTCCTCCTCCAACCTCTTCCCTTACCTCTCTCCCGCCACCTGCTCTTCCTCCTCCCTCTGGTCCTTCCTCTGTCTCATCTTGCACCTCCCTCTTGTCCTTCCTCTGTCTCATCTTGCACCTCCCTCTTGTCCTTCCTCTGTCTCATCTTGCACCTCCTCCTTGTCCTTCCTCTGTCTCATCTTGCACCTCCTCTTGTCCTTCCTCTGTCTCATCTTGCACCTCCTTGTCCTTCCTCTGTCTCATCTTGCACCTCCTCTTGTCCTTCCTCTGTCTCATCTTGCACCTCCTCTTGTCCTTCCTCTGTCTCATCTTGCACCTCCCTCTTGTCCTTCCTCTGTCTCATCTTGCACCTCCCTCTTGTCCTTCCTCTGTCTCATCTTGCACCTCCTCCTTGTCCTTCCTCTGTCTCATCTTGCACCTCCTCCTTGTCCTTCCTCTGTCTCATCTTGCACCTCCTCCTTGTCCTTCCTCTGTCTCATCTTGCACCTCCTTCTTGTCCTTCCTCTGTCTCATCTTGCACCTCCTTCTTGTCCTTCCTCTGTCTCATCTTGCACCTCCCTCTTGTCCTTCCTCTGTCTCATCTTGCACCTCCTCCTTGTCCTTCCTCTGTCTCATCTTGCACCTCCTCCTTGTCCTTCCTCTGTCTCATCTTGCACCTCCTCCTTGTCCTTCCTCTGTCTCATCTTGCACCTCCTCTTGTCCTTCCTCTGTCTCATCTTGCACCTCCCTCTTGTCCTTCCTCTGTCTCATCTTGCACCTCCTCCTTGTCCTTCCTCTGTCTCATCTTGCACCTCCTCCTTGTCCTTCCTCTGTCTCATCTTGCACCTCCTCCTTGTCCTTCCTCTGTCTCATCTTGCACCTCCTCCTTGTCCTTCCTCTGTCTCATCTTGCACCTCCCTCTTGTCCTTCCTCTGTCTCATCTTGCACCTCCTCTTGTCCTTCCTCTGTCTCATCTTGCACCTCCTCTTGTCCTTCCTCTGTCTCATCTTGCACCTCCCTCTTGTCCTTCCTCTGTCTCATCTTGCACCTCCTTGTCCTTCCTCTGTCTCATCTTGCACCTCCCTCTTGTCCTTCCTCTGTCTCATCTTGCACCTCCTCCTTGTCCTTCCTCTGTCTCATCTTGCACCTCCTCCTTGTCCTTCCTCTGTCTCATCTTGCACCTCCCTCTTGTCCTTCCTCTGTCTCATCTTGCACCTCCCTCTTGTCCTTCCTCTGTCTCATCTTGCACCTCCTCCTTGTCCTTCCTCTGTCTCATCTTGCACCTCCTCTTGTCCTTCCTCTGTCCCATCTTGCACCTCCTCTTGTCCTTCCTCTGTCTCATCTTGCACCTCCCTCTTGTCCTTCCTCTGTCTCATCTTGCACCTCCTCCTTGTCCTTCCTCTGTCTCATCTTGCACCTCCCTCTTGTCCTTCCTCTGTCTCATCTTGCACCTCCTCCTTGTCCTTCCTCTGTCTCATCTTGCACCTCCTCTGTCCTCCTCTGTCTCATCTTGCACCTCCTTCTTGTCCTTCCTCTGTCTCATCTTGCACCTCCTCTGTCCTTCCTCTGTCTCATCTTGCACCTCCTTCTTCTCTGTCTCTCTGGTCCTTCCTCTGTCTCATCTTGCACCTCCTCTTGTCCTTCCTCTGTCTCATCTTGCACCTCCCTCTTGTCCTTCCTCTGTCTCATCTTGCACCTCCTCCTTGTCCTTCCTCTGTCTCATCTTGCACCTCCTTCTGTAATGCATCAGATTTTTTTCTACAAATTGCATAATCCTTACAGGACTGGAGAATGAAGAGTTAAGTGACAGAAAGCTTAGCACAGGCATCCTCAAAACATGTTTAATGTGGGACCAATTTTTGTATGACTGAATGTGACAGGTTGACATTGCACCAATGACACAGTGCATTCTGCATAGAAAACTACTGTATTTATATGACCTTTGAGTTAAAATTTGAGTGCAAAATTAAATAGACTTGAATAACTTTTGAAATGACCAGTGAGTTAAGTTAATGAATGATACTGGGGCATGTTTTTGCAAACTTTGTAAACCCAAAATGATGATGGTACATTGGTATGTCTCATAAGTGATACAAACAGAAAACTTTCTACAACAGTAAGTCATGCATCTTGGTCCACCTGTGGGTTCAGGGTAAAAATTGACCCACTGTGTCTCCCTTCGCGATTCATAAGAGGCAAAATAATTAGGGACACTGTGACTATGTACTATGTCCCACTTTGAAAGTACTACGTCCTACTTTGAACATAGTACATCACACTAGCAAAGTACTACGTCCCACTTTGAACATAGTACATCACACTAGCAAAGTACTACGTCCCACTTTGAACATAGTGCATCACACTAGCAAGGTACTACGTCCCACTTTGAACATAGTACATCACACTAGCAAGGTACTACGTCCCACTTTGAACATAGTGCATCACACTAGCAATGTACTACGTCCCACTTTGAACATAGTACATCACACTAGCAAGGTACTACGTCCCACTTTGAGCATAGTACATCACACTAGCAAGGTACTACGTCCCACTTTGAACATAGTACATCACACTAGCAAGGTACTACGTCCCACTTTGAACATAGTACATCACACTAGCAAGGTACTACATCCCACTTTGAACATAGTACATCACACTAGCAAGGTACTACGTCCCACTTTGAACATAGTACATCACACTAGCAAGGTACTACGTCCCACTTTGAACATAGTACATCACACACTGGGCTTCAAAGTCCAAGTCAAGTGACCTTCTGGCATTCAGCACTGTACGCGAGCTCACAAATCAGCTTCAAACACAAAGTTTCACTTTTCTACCCACACACCTACACAGAAATGTATTTCTACCCACACACCTACACAGAAATGTATTTCTACCCACACACCTACACAGAAATGTATTTCTACCCACACACCTACACAGAAATGTATTTCAACCTACACACCTACACAGAAATGTATTTCTACCCACACACCTACACAGAAATGTATTTCTACCCACATACCTACACAGAAATGTATTTCTACCCACACACCTACACAGAAATGTATTTCTACCCACACACCTACACAGAAATGTATTTCTACCCACACACCTACTCAGAAATGTATTTCTACCCACACACCTACACAGAAATGTATTTCTACCCACACACCTACACAGAAATGTATTTCTACCCACACACCTACACAGAAATGTATTTCTACCCACACACCTACACAGAAATGTATTTCTACCCACACACCTACACAGAAATGTATTTCTACCCACACACCTACACAGAAATGTATTTCTACCCACACACCTACACAGAAATGTATTTCTACCCACACACCTACACAGAAATGTATTTCTACCCACACACCTACACAGAAATGTATTTCAACCTACACACCTACACAGAAATGTATTTCTACCCACACACCTACACAGAAATGTATTTCTACCCACATACCTACACAGAAATGTATTTCTACCCACACTCCTACACAGAAATGTATTTCTACCCACACACCTACACAGAAATGTATTTCTACCCACACACCTACTCAGAAATGCATTTCTACCCACACACCTACACAGAAATGTATTTCTACCCACACACCTACACAGAAATGTATTTCTACCCACACACCTACACAGAAATGTATTTCTACCCACACACCTACACAGAAATGTATTTCAACCTACACACCTACACAGAAATGTATTTCTACCCACACACCTACACAGAAATGTATTTCTACCCACACACCTACACAGAAATGTATTTCTACCCACACACCTACACAGAAATGTATTTCTACCCACACACCTACACAGAAATGTATTTCTACCCACACACCTACACAGAAATGTATTTCTACCCACACACCTACACAGAAATGTATTTCTACCCACACACCTACACAGAAATGTATTTCTACCCACACACCTACACAGAAATGTATTTCTACCCACACACCTACACAGAAATGTATTTCTACCCACACACCTACACAGAAATGTATTTCTACCCACACACCTACACAGAAATGTATTTCTACCCACACACCTACACAGAAATGTATTTCTACCCACACACCTACACAGAAATGTATTTCTACCCACACACCTACACAGAAATGTATTTCTACCCACACACCTACACAGAAATGTATTTCTACCCACACACCTACACAGAAATGTATTTCTACCCACACACCTACACAGAAATGTATTTCTACCCACACACCTACACAGAAATGTATTTCTACCCACACACCTACACAGAAATGTATTTCTACCCACACACCTACACAGAAATGTATTTCTACCCACACACCTACACAGAAATGTATTTCTACCCACACACCTACACAGAAATGTATTTCTACCCACACACCTACACAGAAATGTATTTCTACCCACACACCTACACAGAAATGTATTTCTACCCACACACCTACACAGAAATGTATTTCTACCCACACACCTACACAGAAATGTATTTCTACCCACACACCTACACAGAAATGTATTTCCACCCACACACCTACACAGAAATGTATTTCTACCCACACACCTACACAGAAATGTATTTCTACCCACACACCTACACAGAAATGTATTTCTACCCACACACCTACACAGAAATGTATTTCTACCCACACACCTACACAGAAATGTATTTCTACCCACACACCTACACAGAAATGTATTTCCACCCACACACCTACACAGAAATGTATTTCTACCCACACACCTACACAGAAATGTATTTCTACCCACACACCTACACAGAAATGTATTTCTACCCACACACCTACACAGAAATGTATTTCTACCCACACACCTACACAGAAATATATTTCTACCCACACACTTACACAGAAATGTATTTCTACCCCCACACCTACACAGAAATGTATATCAAACACGCATACTTTAATTGCCGCTTTGCTTCTTAAGAAACGCAAATACAAAAGGTTTTACATTGTTACGAAAAGAGGAGAGGTGTTGTTCTGTTTGCAATCCTCTTGCTTGTGGATCTTGTCCCGTGTGGGGCATTCAATTGTTCCCAAACAAGACAGCAGTTTCAATTAAAAACAAACAAACATGAAAAGGTCAGTAGGTTGGTCTGACCTTATTTTTTTGTAAGAGGCCAGAATGAACAAAATATATATAAATTTATCTTTCTCTGAAAAGTGTTTACAGGTGCTTACAGGGCAGGGTAAGATGGGAAAGCATACCGTTCGATGTTTACCGTTGATGGTTTTTTATTTCCACATGATCTAATAAAGTTTAGGGTCGGCAGAAAAAATTAGAGTCGGTCAGGGTACCGTAAGCACAGCTTTTTTCTTTTTCATTCTGGTAGCACTTCTTCTTGAAGTAGAATGAGGCTGGATCAGTTTCCATGCAGCTAATGCAGGATGATGGATGGATCAGTTTCCATGCAGCTAATGCAGGATGATGGATGGATCAGTTTCCATGCAGCTAATGCAGGATGGTGGATGGATCAGTTTCCATGCAGCTAATGCAGGATGGTGGATGGATCAGTTTCCATGCAGCTAATGCAGGATGATGGATGGAGCTGTATGGCCTATCAGCCTTTGTAGGTTATGCAGGACCACTGAGAATGAGAAAATCACTAGAATTGTGTTGGAGGAATTGCAAATCAAGTCATAATGTCCCTAATCTCTCGCCTCTTATGAATCAAGCAGGGAGATGCAGTGGGTCTATTCTGACCCCCAACACACAGGGGGTCTATTCTGACCCCCAACACACAGGGGGTCTATTCTGACCCCCAACCCACAGGGGGTCTATTCTGACCCCCAACCCACAGGGGGTCTATTCTGACCCCCAACCCACAGGGGGTCTATTCTGACCCTCAACCCACAGGGGGTCTATTCTGACCCCCAACCCACAGGGGGTCACTAATGCAGGAGCATTCACAACAGATATCATGAGCAGTTGCATCGTTGCAGTTGATGTACCTCTCTGAGGCTCTGTAGCCACTGAGTGGCCTAGTTAGTGCTGTACCTGCATTAGCTTGGGGCTAGTGGGCGAGATGTTCAAAGCTGTGCAGATTCAATTGTACACTTATGTATTCCTCTGTGTGTGTGTGTGTGTGTGTGTGTGTGTGTGTGTGTGTGTGCGCGCACCCGCGTGTGTATGTGTGTGTGTGTGTGTATATGTGTGTGTGTGTGTGTGTGTGTGTGTGTGTGTGTGCGCATGTTGGGCAATTAGCAGGCTGCACTATTCTGTTGCACATTGCAGATGCTTATTCAAGTTATATAGTTGACCACCGCCACCATCATCATCATCATCATCATCATCATCATCATCATCATCATCATCATCATCATCATCATCATTCTTGCTGTTGTTTTTATTCATTTTTATAATTTCTCTCTTCTCTATCTCCCTCCTGCTTGTTTCCTTCCTCCTCCCTCTCTTTTTCTCTCCACCTTCCTCTTTTTCCTTCCTTCCACCTCTCTCTCCCTCCTTCCCTCCCTTTCTTCTTCTGTTCTTCTCCTCTCTCTTTCTCCTCCTCTCCTTCTTCCTTCTCCTCCCTCTTCTTCCTTCTCCTCCCTATTCTTCCTCCCTCCTCCTCCTCTCCATTTTCTTCCTCCCTTCTCCTCTCCCTTACCTATCCCTCCCCCTTCACTCGCATATCTTGTCATTCTTTTGATGCTTCGATTTGGACTTCCCTCCTGCCCCACTTCCCTCCAGACTGAGAGAGTCTGCTGTCTTCTTCACAGTGCCTACACTTCTGCCGGGAGTTGGATGAAGGGCGGATACCGGAAGCTCTCAAGGAGAGAGTGCTGGCATTGCAGACATCCAGAGGGGAGAGCACTCTGACGAGGGTCAAGGGCAACACCTAGATGGCCGTCCTGGAGATGCACGGAAACCTCTGAGCTGGCCTGGGAAGACGTACCACACCTTCCTTCCTGATGATCCGCCATCTGTAGAGATTTTTGGGGTTTCTTTACACGACTTATTTAGAGGGATAGTTCTTCTTCTTTTACTCTCACATGCACCCACTCTTCCAGCCACTGGAGTGTGGTTGCTCTGATTATGACAAAAGAACGCTGGTGCAAATTCCAGGGTGGTGTCGTGGGGTGGAACATTGTTATTAGTTAGGGATGAGTATGGAGTGGAGATGAGCACAGTTGCTGTGAATGATTGGACACTTCAGTGTGGATTTTATCAACATCTTACAGAAGTCTTCTGGCTTGGATGTGTTGAAAAATGGAAAGAGAGATCACACTAACAGAGGGATTTGTACTAGAATGACAGGTTATCTTGTTTAGATCACCATCTCTCTTTTTTGGGGTGACATTCTTAATAATAATTTGGTCAAAATGATTAAATTACCACATAAATGCTGGCTATCAGATGGCAAGGTTGTTGGGGAAGAGGACTAGGAGAGAACTTTCCTTGTGCCAGGCTGAACATTTTCATGTGCATCTCCATTATAGACGTATGTACTGTAGCATTGCCTAAGGAGCAAAATTAGCAAGGATGGCCAGCTCTCTATCAGTAGTTGCTCCCCCCCCCCCCCCCCCCCCCCCCCCTTCCACCCCTCTCTATGAGGCCATGCCAAGGGGAGAGAACTGTTGAACCTCTGACAGCTTTGCCATACTAGCTGTTGTCATGCATTCGTTACTGAGTGACACCAGCGGATGCTGTAGACCCCTGGGAGGAAGCCAGCCAGTTTCATGTTGTGCATGATGCTGTCTCCATTGGGAATAGTTCCCACAGAAATCAAGATCCAACCCATACCTACTGATGTGTCCACGAAGTTGACAGTTTTGTGAGGCATGAGTTTTGTCTGGGCTTGTGTGTGTGTGTGTGTGGTGTGTGTGTGTGTGTGTGTGTGTGTGTGTGTGTGTGTGTGTGTGTGTGTGTGTGCGAGAAAAACAGTACTATGAATGTATTGATTTTGTTTATTGTAGGATTTGTTTTGCTCTAAGCCAATTACTTACCCTTGAAAGGTTGTACTGAATATGCAGTGCTATCCATTGTGGACAAGATGGTATTCACACACTCTTTATCATTTGGACTCAGATGTCTGGTAATGCACAGAAGTGTCACAGGAGCAGAGCACAGCTAGTCCAGTGGAAGAAAACCTGCCAGGCATAGCCGAGGCAAGAAATGCCACATAGGTCAAGGGAAGCAACTGCATCTTTCCGTCTTTAATTCTGAGTCATTACCTCCCCTGACCTTGCATCTGCACTGCCCAGCAACATATTTTGCCATGGGTCATTCATTATGAATAAAGTGAAATGCTTTCCCCCCCCCCATCTGCTTGTTGTTCAGGTCATCACACTTAGTGTAGTATAGGAATGGGTTCACTGTCTTTTCATATTGTCATGAGGATATCTGGGTGTTGGTCACAATCAATACCTTTTTTGGATTGCTGCCTAAATTTGTCTAATTCATGAGTTGGTTGCTCAATTGGATGGTTGCAGTTTTTATATATTTTGGTTTTTTTTTTTATCTCTGGGTGCTTTAACTTTTTTTCAATATTTTTTTTAATACTTCAGGCATTCTGTAGATTAGATTGCATCTTTTGAAAAATTCTTGAGGCACTGTCATATTGCATGCACTGTTTTTCTACTTACCTGATGTGCATATCAATATTAAATGAGTCTTTTACCCATAACATCTCTATTGCACTTAATGTAGATGTACCTTTAGAGATTAAGCACAAGTTAAAATGTATACAAACTTTGTGACCAGACTCTTACCATTTTTGTCATCTCTCATTGTAGGAGTCATTTTGCACTCTTCTTTTGAATAAATCATTGTGAGACAAAAACTTGCATTTGTTGTGTTGATCTCATATCTTGTTGTGTAAATTGTTTGAGGTACTGTCCATGGTGCTTGTCTATGAATACCAGATTTCTTTCACATTTTATTAATATGCAAATTAAATTTTTAATTTACATATTAATTAGGTTCAAATGCATAAAGTGATATGAAAATTAAAGTCACTTGTGGTGAAACTGATATAGGTATATGGAGTTATGTGGAGTGGAACTTGACTGAAAAAGCTATGAAAATATTACAGTAAAACAGAGAACTTGTTGGATTGAGTCAACCTCAGACTTTGTTTTGCTGAGGTATTTGATTGACAAAACTGTCATCCACCAAAATGTGATACAAGCCAAGCACTTATGATATACATGTGTTTGTTCCACACACATTGCACGCCTCATCTCGAACTATTACAATACTATGCCATACAATACAATACAAAACATCTTTATTACTGCAAGAGCCATGGCAGAAGCTGCAGAGAGGGCATCAGTCTGGATCTGGATGCTCCAAAACACCAGAGACCAGAGCCCCGCTGCTCACCAGTAGCGGAAGCAGACAACCCCCACCCCACTGTGCACGCAAGTCGTGCAAGTTCAGGGCAGCAGATGGGCACCTGGAACTTTAACCAGGTGTGGCCCTCCCCCGAGAGTGACAGGAAGTTTAAAGGGCCGAAACACTTGTCGACGGGGGCTCTTCCTCTGAAGACCGTCTGCTGCCTCGCTCTGTTGGGAGTTTCTTGCTACTGCTGTAGCAGAATTTAATTTGTCCACCACATATATGAAGAAAAGAAGACTTGAGTAACAGTACATGATATGTGTTTTACACATTAATACTATGAGTGGAAAGCAGAGCATTGGGCACCCTCTTTTTTGATGTTTGAAAATTATTTTGGTATATGAGAAGATAAACACAGTTAAACACACACACTCCCCCTAAATGGTGGTCTCAAATATCCAATGAAATGCAGACTTTCTTTTAAGCATCACTGATCGACTTATTTTTAACAAACATAATTTCATGGATTGAACACCCAAGCTTTGGCAGCACTTATTAAGCCCTAGTGGCCAGTAGGTTGGGGCATTTAGCTCCATCTTAAAAGACATTCAGATACAATGACCTTCAGTTCTATCTCATCAAAAATCACTACAATTTACAAATGCACAGAAGTACATGGGAAGGAAAAGAAAATCCTAACTAATTTTAATGCAAGTGCACAAAAATCACTGGAATGAGCTGACAGTCGCGATGGCCCCCTGGGTAGCCCCTTACTGCCCAGGTGTATCCTGTGAGTTCTCTTGGATTAATCTTAAATTGGTAGCCAAGCAGCCTGCAGTAGTTACTGGTGATGAGGGAATTACACGGCAACTCTAGCTGTATGCAGTAATTGTTTGAAATGATGTCAAATATGCATAGAAAGCAAAGACAACAAGAAATCTCAACAACAAATTTGTGAAAATTTCTAACTTGTTTTAAATGATATGTAAACTGATTTAGAGCTTGCACACAGGAGCTATTAGCCTCATAAGTGAAGATGCAGAGATACCATTGAAATGAGACAAAACTTTCTTTTATTAAATAACATTTTGGGTTTTTTACATTGTGTGTTCCACCTATCTGCTATCACTTCCTCAAAACTTTAGAATTGAACATTGTGAAAAAGTTCGTTCATTGCCTACTGCAGAGTTGCCTAGTTCTAATGCCCCATAGTCCATATATACTGAGCTCTGACTGACTGCTGTTTGCATTGAGGGAATGTTCAGATGTTCTGTTACACAATATGGTTTGCAGAATTCCACATTTAGGAGACCCATTTCTCAACACTGTGATTCTGGTAGTTTGTTTTACTGTTACAAAGGTATATCAAACTCTGTTTATCCAATTAATATTAATGTTGTGAAGGTTCTAGAACAAATGGGAAGATCATAGCAGCAATCGGGCTGTTTACATCAGCCTCTCCGCCTATGCTGTTGCCTGGCGACGCAGCGGAGAGGGGCTAAATTTGTCTCGGCTGTGTCAGGTGACATCAGTCTAGTCACAGCTGGAGCGTGAAAGTATATTCAATCTTGTACTGGAAGTTTCTGGAACCTGTGTAAGGATATATAAGCGCGACATAGTGACAGACGAGAAAGCAGACACGACAGAGTTAAGTGAGAGCTTAACTAGAAGATAAATGAGTCCTCCTTTGTAAGGAGTGAGTCCTCTGCGGCATTGTAGAGTGTGAAGTTGTTACAACGATACTGTTTACTGATTGTCACCGCTGTGTATCCCAGTGCATGAATAAAGTTTATCGAAAACGATCACTGGAGTTTGTGAACTTCGACTTCCCGGCGCAAGCTAGGAGAACCCCATACAAAAGAACATTGCGAAGAGACGAGTGCAACATCAAATTATGCATGGCTGATCTCTGTGTGTAAATCTACATTCCTGATCTGTTAGATTAACAATTAACTGCAGGAAGCACAGCGTGAATTTTCACAATCCACATATTTTGGTGGGAAATTAACATTCAAAGTTTTTGGATTTTAAATAGTACAATCAGCTGATTGCACGTGCTTTTGACGTTTTGTGGGAAATCTTGCTTAACTTTCTTTTGGTTTGAAACATTCACAACGTTCTGCACAGTGGGAATTTACAACAGCATCTGCATTGTGTACTATCTCATCATTTCACTTCTTTATGAGTGGAAGAGAAATGCAGTGATTAAAAAATTGTTTTAAAGTAAATACAAACTCATACTTGTGACATGACATATGATCATATGGCACAAAGACATCAACTTTTGTCATCATAATTTTGTCATCATGCTCTGTCTGTTTGTATTTTTAAAAATGGACATTGCAATATGCTTCATAATCCATTGATGTGCATTGTCTAACTGAATGGGTCTAACTGAATGATGGGTTTACTTGAGGACTTTTGCTGCAGATAATCCTGTGAAAGCATAACCCTTGAGATGAATGGATGATTCAATATGGCATTTATCTTTCTTGCAGACACCCAAAGAGTACCTGCTGCCCTCAGAGCTGCCCCCAAGTCCAGATGAGGCTGAACTGGAGGGAATCTATGAAGACTGAAGAAAAAAAAAAGAGAGGCAGCCTATCAGAAGGTATCTAAGGCTTTTAGGCAGCAGCACAACCAACTTAAACTGTTTAAGCTAATGTCTAATAAGGTCAAGGTTAGCTGTCATCAGTTGCACTGAAGATGTACGTATAAATGCCACTGCTAGTGCCAAACTACTACTACTACTACTATTACTACTACTACTACTACTACTACTACTACTACTACTACTGCTGCTGCTGCTGCTGCTGCTGCTGCTACTACTACTACTACCACTCCTACTATTACTACTATACTGTTTAAAGTTTCCTAGGGATATTAATTTTAGAGATGCATATTTAATGGTATAATGGACAGAAGTCATCTTTGAGCTATACCATTGTGAAGGACTGTCTACTGTGAACAAATCTGCATCGGTTTTTCTTAACTCCAGCCTTGCACATGCATGCCACTCTGAAATGATTGAGATCACCAGACTTGAAGAAAGCTTTCAGTCATTAGGAATGTGATTATGGTCCAGATTTTTTCTAAATCACTTCTTGTCATCAACAGACATGCTCCATGATTTTGTCAGTGATGCTTCTGCAAGATGAAGACATTAGGGAAGTGAAAATTTGTCTTTTGGCATTGATGTGGTCAAAGGTGTAATCTATAGCAGATGGTCTCACACATGATACTGAAGGATTTTCTTCACTTCCAGACACAAGAAACCAAAACATGGAAAGTGCTCCCATAGACTGAAAAACTATTATTTGAAGTGTAAGTCAAAAACTTACTTTGCTGAGATGTAACTAAATCATTCCTTTTTCATGTATTCAGGAATTGTGTAAAAGAAATAATTAGTGTATAAAATTGTGGGAAGTTGTATCAAAACATTTTGTTCTCCCATTTCTTGTCCAAGCCTTTATCCTTATTAAAATTTGAGGAGTATACTACTGCTTTTACCCCCACCACCACACCCACCTACCCACCCACATACACACACACACACACACACACACACACACACATACACACTCTCTCTCTCTCTCTCTCTCTCTCTCTCTCTCTCTCTCTCTCTCTCTCTCTCTCTCTCTCTATTACAACCTCATAAAAAT
>JAWQFJ010012672.1:0-5000 GCA_034096865.1 Theodoxus fluviatilis | reverse complement strand
GCGTTTCTTGCACGGTCGCGTTTTGCACGTTACACTTAGGCAAGGACAGGTGTAGCATAATTGTTGGTTCACCGTAATTGTTGGTTCTGCGCATGTCCATGAGCAGGAAGTGACAACGCGTTCTTCCTATAGTCCGTTTCGGCATTGCTCTGACAATCGAGACGCTAACAAGATGGCAGGAAAAGACTCGAACAAGAAGTTACGTTCTTGGGAAGAGTTTGCTGAGGAGGTTGATACCTTCTGAGAAGAAAACGAAGAAGTATCTTGCTATCTTCGTCACGTGAAAAATGGGACAACTCCACCCTTCTCGGTGTCTGAATGTAGGAGAATCCGCCGGCGAACTCAGAAGTTCTCATTGCAAGGTTACGAAGGTAAGCTCAATCTTCACATTATGATTATTGTACGTTCCCATTTCATGAAAATATGCGTGACAGTGGCGTCTTTTTAGTCAGACGAAACTTCGCGATACATTATTGTAACAGCATCTTATTGCATTCTCGTGGTTTGCATTTGGAGTGTCCAATTAAATGAGTCTGATGACACCATCGTGACCATGATTACTGAATACTGAAGCGGGGGTTGATTGTTGGATTGAGAAGGAACTTGTTTGGTAATACCTTCTAATTCCATTGTTGATTTATTATTTCGTTGCTTGCATTTTAGATGATGTGCTTTTCTACGAGGGAAGTCGAAGTGGCAAACGACTGCAGGTGCCACAGAGCAAGGAAGAAGTCATGGATATACTAGCGGTATGTCATGAGGGGCATGCTGGTATTGCCGCAACTATTCAGAAAGTGGGCGAAAGGTTTTATTGGAGGAACTTTTCGTCCCATGCTTACTATTATGTAAGTACTGTATAGAACTTATGAGCAGAAGAGAAGTGATTTGAACGGTTTAACATTGAAGGACAGTGTTGGTCATATGGTATGCCTGACTTGAATATTTTGTGTACAAGTTCTACTACAAGACTTATCATTGTTCAACCAAACGACATCATGAATGCCATGTAAATAACATTTTATGTGTGCCAAGAAATTGAAATGTTACAATAAAAAATTAAGCATATATTAGCATATGTTTGCAAGTAATAAATTACTCCAGCTGGAATGTGATGTAAACAACACTAAAAATTGTTTTATTTGCTGTAGGTTTCCACATGCTCTACATGCCAGCAGTTTGAAAATGTGCAAACCCAAGCGCCACAGCTGCACCAGATCCATGTGACAGAACCACTGGAGCTGGTTGGCATTGACTTGATTGGTGAGTGATTATTTTTTTGCTTTCAGTCATGTTGTCTTCAGTCATACTCATAGACTCATAACAGTATCAGTAATAATGCTTTGGTTGCAAAGAAACATTCATAACTTCTAAAGTTTGAGAGGACATTCACATAATGTCCAGTGAACCTACACATTCTTGATTATCTCATGCCACGAGGTGGGAGAACATTTAATCTTAATCGCTTTTGATCAGCCATCCCCCCCCCCCTTTTTTTGCACCAGTACCCTGTCACCTTGCATAGGATTATCAGGCAAATAGAAATATTAGTTGGAACTGAGGTGGGTTGTTTTGGAGGAAATACCATGCCACTGAACATGCTTCAAACAGAATGCAGATACCTCATGGATTTCCCAACATTACCATTTGAATGCAATTTATCAGAACTCAAGGCCACAAATGAGTGCTGGTTATAAGAGAGTGCCTTACCTCTATACATTTGCAACCTACTGTCAATTTGACGTGGCAGCCCAGTTTCAAAGTAACTTTGTTTTCAACCTAGTCAAAAGAAGTATTGCAGCAGATACCAAGAAATTAAAAGGTCCAGCCTAATTGGACCCCCGAAAATTTGCAGTCTATATCAGAGGTTTGTTAGTGCAGCCCTAAGCTGAAAGTATGCTTTGTTGTGTTATCCCATGCTACTCACAACTGCATCAATACCGATTAAATGGCAACTGCAACTTCAAAAACAAATAGAGATAGCAAAGCAATGAAAGGCACAACCTGCAGTTTCTTTGGAGATTGTTAACACACAGCACAGGATTCTACCCAAACTCTCGAGAATAGGAACGACAAGGTGAACTCTGAAATCAATATGTAAATGCCAAATTTATTTTTTCCTACAGATCCTGATGTCGGTACTGGACTGGATTCTGTTTCCAGTCTGCCAATCCATTGCCTCTAGAGGAGAGAAGACAGCGACTCTTTCACCTCTGGATGTAAGCATGTTATTTAATACTGCTGTACGCAATTACATTATTAAAATGCTCGTCAAACACACAGGTCAGATTTTCCTCATCTGCAAATTCACCTCAAACATACATTGTACTTGTCAATATTGCTTCTGTCCATTCGTGCGGTTAATTCACATATTTCATCCCATTTTTTATCATGTGTTCTTTAATAACATGTATGTATACCCAAATTTAAGATTTGTATGCTGACACAAGTAACACCTTCCTTTTTTTACCATAGGAGTTTCCTGAAAAGGAGAGCGGATGTGAGCCCAGGTGACCTGCCCATAGAGAGATGGGAACTGGGACACCTCACTTCTGAGGTTCAAAATGGGGGTGATGACTGTGGGGTGTATGTGTGCATGGTATGTAATCTTATCATCCATAGCACGTACACCACATTTTCTTTAAGTCAAACAGTAAACTTGAGAAACCAACAGGTAAAGCCTGAATGACAGACTGACAAACAATACGTGTTGTCCAGAATTGAAGCCCTTCATACTGTAAACAATACACAATACATTATGTCATTATGGGACTGTAAACACCAGAGAAGTGTGTACACACAGATGCACACAAAAAGTGAAACACACACACACACACACACAGACACACACACACACACAGACACACACACACACACACACACACACACAAAGTTAATCAGGACAACCTCATTGGGGTCAAAAATAGGCATAGAATTATACAAAAGTGTAACAAATGATGTAGTATACGCAATGCTAGTGGCTTGATAGGGCTGTTATCTTTCCCTTTGAAGTCAGTCTAATAAATGTTTCTTTGCTTCCATATTATAACAAGAATGATGTTAACCAAATTTTTTTTTCAGAATGCTGATTCCATGGTCAGACATGGTCAGCCAGCTCAAGGAGTGCAACTGTCAGCAGCAGCACGCTGCCACATCTACTGCACAATAGTGGCCTATGGCCACATAGACATGGGACAACTGTAGTTGCATTCCTGGACTGCGTTATATGCAGTTGGACACTAGCTGTTAGCTCAACTCTTGTGCCATGATGGATGGAAGAGGACAGTGTGTGTATGTGTGTGCACTTATGTGAGTGATGAGTGTGTGTGTGTGTGTGTGTGTGCTTGTCTATGTGCATGTATGCATGCATGTGTGCAAATGCATGCAAAATATTTCCTGTATTTGCCAAAGCAAGAGTCGTGTTTTGAAGCACACAAAAGAGAATCACAAATCTTGAGTCCATACTGGTACTCCCTGGTTTGTCATGTCTTAAACTTTGAATTGTGAATCAGGACAAACTAATTCATGACGTTGGAGAATGTAAGTTTTTTCATTTATTGAAAAATTGTTCTCAAGGATGGAAATGACATAATTCATTTTGCTGCTGGATTTGAAAATTGTGTCAAGTGAAGGGTATTATTCTTCAAGTACCAGGTCCATTCCACTGCCCTGAAACTAGAATTGTGTAAACAACAAGGTTATACTGCAGTTTTGTGTTGCTGAGCATTGTTATGAAATGGATGCAGAATTTGTGCGTGTGTGTGTGTGTGTGAGTTCGTGTGTGTGTGTGTGTGTGTGAGTTTGTTTGTGTGTGTGTGTGTGTGTGTGAGTTTGTATGTGTGTGTGTGTGAGTGTGTGTGTGAGTTTGTGTGTGTACATGTATAAGCAGGAAAGAAACCAATATTGAAAGAATAAAACAACCCTTTTTCATGCATGCAGTTCAATCATGAATCGGCTATTACTGTAGACATTCATGACAGAGGATGTCAGTAAATGAAGTATGCTTGTTAACAAATCATTGTGCCGCAGTGCATGAAACAAGGATTATGTAGCCATTTCAAGATTTTAGAATAGCTAGTTAAAATGCATGCACCTCACTCTAGTATTTTCCCCCTGACAACTTATCTTTAATGTAGTCATTATTTTATTTGTAATTACCTGATTTTAGCAATCCATTCTGTGCTAGCAACAGATGCAGGTATATGGAGAGGATTTTTGTTTGTTATGTAACAACTTGTTACCTATTCATCTTCACATGACATTTAATGGAAGATGTACATGAATGGCAACAGTACATAAAACTTGCAGAGTTTGCAGCATCTTTGTTTGAATGAAGGGAAAGCAGTCACCTCCACCTCTTGGAGAGAAATCTGAGAGCAAATTGGTCATTGGCAAATCTTCTGTTTCTATCATGACTGTGGGACTGACCAAACCCACGCTGGTGTGCAAAACAACAGATTCTTTACACTGTGTAATGTGTCTTTTGGCATGATTGGGTTTTGTGTAATGACGCATGTCTGTCTTTGTGCGTATTGGTGGGACATTGGGTACAATGGCTGACCATCTGACTTCAGGCATCAGCTCTGAAGTCAAGTGTCACTAGCATTTTAGTATGTATTTCAGTCAGAAATCTGAAACTTTCCATATTGTATTTTGCATTTGCAATGTGCAGTTTTCTTCATGCCATTTGTTGTGACAGTGTCCACTGTAAAGGACATGAAACTTATCTGTACAGACCTGTAATGTAGGGTATCATGACTAAATGCAGAAAATGAATTTTAAAGTGATGAAAACTTTTCATGTAACACCACTGTAAACCGAACTAACTGAAAATAATAAATATTGTAATTCGTGCATAAAATGGAATGAAGTTGATGTCCAATGCATAAACAGGATTTCTAGTGTTCTCTTTGAAGAGTGAGTATGGGGTAACCCCTATGGGGTTGTATTGGCCATGATGGGCTCACTCAAGTTGCACTGCCTCTGTTTAGTATGGAGTCTGC
>JAWQFJ010012671.1:0-21408 GCA_034096865.1 Theodoxus fluviatilis | reverse complement strand
TTGGAGACTCATTTCTCAACATTGTGATTCTGATAGTTTGTTATACTGTTACAAAGGTATATCAAACTCTGTTTATCCAATTAATATTAATGTTGTGAAGGTTCTAGAACAAATGGGAAGATCATAGCAGCAATCGGGCTGTTTACATCAGCCTCTCCGCCTATGCTGTTGCCTGGCGACGCAGCGGAGAGGGGCTAAATTTGTCTCGGCTGTGTCAGGTGACATCAGTCTAGTCACAGCTGGAGCGTGAAAGTATATTCAATCTTGTACTGGAAGTTTCTGGAACCTGTGTAAGGATATATAAGCGCGACATAGTGACAGACGAGAAAGCAGACACGACAGAGTTAAGTGAGAGCTTAACTAGAAGATAAATGAGTCCTCCTTTGTAAGGAGTGAGTCCTCTGCGGCATTGTAGAGTGAAGTTGTTACAACGATACTGTTTACTGATTGTCACTGCTGTGTATCCCAGTGCATGAATAAAGTTTATCGAAAACGATTACTGGAGTTTGTGAACTTCGACTTCCCGGCGCAAGCTAGGAGAACCCCATACAAAAGAACATTGCGAAGAGACGAGTGCAACATCAAATTATGCAGGGCTGATCTCTGTGTGTAAATCTACATTCCTGATCTGTTAGATTAACAATTAACTGCAGTAAGCACAGCGTGAATTTTAACAATCCATATATTTTGGTGGGAAATTAACATTCAAAGTTTTTGGATTTTAAATAGTACAATCAGCTGATTGCACGTGCTTTTGACGTTTTGTGGGAAATCTTGCTTAACTTTCTTTTGGTTTGAAACATTCACAACGTTCTGCACAGTGGGAATTTACAACAGCACCTGCATTGTGTACTATCTCATCATTTCACTTCTTTATGAGTGGAAGAGAAATGCAGTGATTAAATTTTTTTAAAAAAGTTAATACAAACTCATACTTGTGACATGACTTATGATCATATGGCACAAAGACATCAACATTTGTAATCATAATTTTGTCATCATGCTCTGTCTGTATTAAAAAAAATGGACATTGCAATATGCTTCATAATCCATTAATGTGCATTGTCTAACTGAATGGGAGTAACTGAATGATGGGTTTACTTGAGGACTTTTGCTGCAGATAATCCTGTGAAAGCATAACCCTTGAGACGAATGGATGATTCAATATGGCATTTATCTTTCTTGCAGACACCCAAAGAGTACGTGCTGCCCTCAGAGCTGCCCCCAAGTCCAGATGAGGCTGAACTGGAGGGAATCTATGAAGACTCAAGAATAAAAACCAGAGGCAGCCTATCAGAAGGTATCTAAGGCTTTTAGGCAGCAGCACAACCAACTTAAACTGTTTAAGCTAATGTCTAATAAGGTCAAGGTTAGCTGTCATTAGTTGCACTGAAGATGTACCTATAAATGCCACTGCTAGTGCCAAACTACTACTACTACTACTATTACTACTACTACTACTACTACTACTACTACTACTGCTGCTGCTGCTGCTGCTGCTGCTGCTGTTGCTGCTGCTGCTGCTACTACTACTACTACTACCACTCCTACTATTACTACTATACTGTTTAAAGTTTCCTAGGGATATTAATTTTAGAGATGCATATTTAATGGTATAATGGACAGAAGTAATCTTTGAACTATACCATTGTGAAATACTGTCTACTGTGAACAAATCTGCATCGGTTTTTCTTAACTCCAGCCTTGCACATGCATGCCACTCTGAAATGATTGAGATCATAAGACTTGAAGAAAGCTTTCAGTCATTAGGAATGTGATTATGGTCCAGATTTTTTCTAAATCACTTCTTGTCATCAACAGACATGCTCCATGATTTTGTCAGTGATGCTTCTGCAAGAAGAAGATATCATCAGGGAAGTGAAAAATTGTCTTTTGGCATTTATGTGGTCAAAGGTGTTATCTTCAGCAGATGGTCTCACACATGATACTGAAGGATTTTCTTCACTTCCAGACAAAACATGGACTGAAAAACTATTATTTGAAGTGTATGCCAAAAACGTACTTTGCTGAGATGTAATTAAATCATTCCTTTTTCATGTATTCAGGAATTGTGTAAAAGAAATAATTAGTGTATAAAATTGTGGGAAGTTGTATCAAAACATTTTGTTCTCCCATTTCTTGTCCAAGCCTTTATCCTTATTAAAATTTGAGGAGTATACTACTGCTTTTACCCCCACCACCACACCCATTTACCCACCCACATACACACACACATACACACACACACACACACACACACACACACACTCTCTCTCTCTCTCTCTCTCTCTCTCTCTCTCTCTCTCTCTCTCTCTCTCTCTCTCTCTCTCTCTCTCTCTATTACAACCTCATAAAAATTCTTATTATACAAAGTTGAACAAATTATTAAGCAATGCTAGTGGTTTGATAGGGCAGATATCTATACCTTTGACCACAGTCTAATAAATGTTTCTCTATGGTTCTATATTTTCACAAGAATCATTGCAGCTGGAAAATTCACAATTTTTTTCATATCAAAGCTCAAGTTAACTCTTGAAAAATGTGTTTTCAGAGTGCCCAGTCCATGGCCACACATGGTCACCCAGCCCAGGGAGTGCAGCCGCCAGAAGCACGCCGCCACATCTACGTCAGTATTGTGACCTGTGGCCACCTAGATCTGGACAAGTGTGACATGCCACATGGCACTGACCCTAACCAGAAGGACTGGGTGCAGTGCAGCATCTGCACAGCCTGGGTCCAGGGTGCCTGCACAGGGAGTGGCCTCCCCTTCAAATCACAGGAAACTGTTTCATTTAAATGCATTTTTTGTTCAAAATGTTGATTTTTCACTCACTGATATGACTTATTTCTATTTACTTGCCATTTTGAGTTATGCCTGAAATATTTTGTGAAATATTTTGTGAAATATATTGAATAGAAGAGCTCATTGATGTTGCCAAGCTAATAGAGTGCTCATTACAATGATGATAATTTCATAAATACTAGTGTCCAAACCACAGAGTTTGACATGGTTTCATGCTGTGTGTATGTTTGCAGCATTTGGATGCTCCTGAGGGTCTCCATATTCTTGACAAATTGAAACTCTTCCTGACACATTTCCAAATTGTTCCTGGAAAAAGAGTTCAGATGTTTTAGCATTCCTGATAGATGTAAATACTTTTACCTTTGAAAAGTTACATTTTGGAATGATATTACACACAGGCCTGGTCATATCCACTATTACTATTATTGTGATATGCAGAGCTTGTCCAGTGCATGGATAAAACAGTGAGGCACCTTACTAGTAAAATATTTTGAGTGATACTTTCAAAATGAAAGCTTCACATTGTATGACTGGTAGCTTTTGTCCCCTTGTGTTGTCTTGTAGTGTAGAATTGTGCTTTGTGTCCTGTGTGGCACTCACTGTCTTGTAGTGTAGAATTGTGCTTTGTGTCCTGTGTGGCACTCACTGTCTTGTAGTGTAGAATTGTGCTTTGTGTCCTGTGTGGGACTCACTGTCTTGTAGTGTAGAATTGTGCTTTGTGTCCTGTGTGGGACTCACTGTCTTGTAGTGTAGAATTGTGCTTTGTGTCCTGTGTGGCACTCACTGTCTTGTAGTGTAGAATTGTGCTTTGTGTCCTGTGTGGCACTCACTGTCTTGTAGTGTAGAATTGTGCTTTGTGTCCTGTGTGGCACTCACTGTCTTGTAGTGTAGAATTGTGCTTTGTGTCCTGTGTGGGACTCACTGTCTTGTAGTGTAGAATTGTGCTTTGTGTCCTGTGTGGCACTCACTGTCTTGTAGTGTAGAATTGTGCTTTGTGTCCTGTGTGGCACTCACTGTCTTGTAGTGTAGAATTGTGCTTTGTGTCCTGTGTGGCACTCACTGTCTTGTAGTGTAGAATTGTGCTTTGTGTCCTGTGTGGCACTCACTGTCTTGTAGTGTAGAATTGTGCTTTGTGTCCTGTGTGGCACTCACTGTCTTGTAGTGTAGAATTGTGCTTTGTGTCCTGTGTGGCACTCACTGTCTTGTAGTGTAGAATTGTGCTTTGTGTCCTGTGTGGCACTCACTGTCTTGTAGTGTAGAATTGTGCTTTGTGTCCTGTGTGGCACTCACTGTCTTGTAGTGTAGAATTGTGCTTTGTGTCCTGTGTGGCACTCACTGTCTTGTAGTGTAGAATTGTGCTTTGTGTCCTGTGTGGCACTCACTGTCTTGTAGTGTAGAATTGTGCTTTGTGTCCTGTGTGGCACTCACTGTCTTGTAGTGTAGAATTGTGCTTTGTGTCCTGTGTGGGACTCACTGTCTTGTAGTGTAGAATTGTGCTTTGTGTCCTGTGTGGCACTCACTGTCTTGTAGTGTAGAATTGTGCTTTGTGTCCTGTGTGGCACTCACTGTCTTGTAGTGTAGAATTGTGCTTTGTGTCCTGTGTGGGACTCACTGTCTTGTAGTGTAGAATTGTGCTTTGTGTCCTGTGTGGCACTCACTGTCTTGTAGTGTAGAATTGTGCTTTGTGTCCTGTGTGGCACTCACTGTCTTGTAGTGTAGAATTGTGCTTTGTGTCCTGTGTGGCACTCACTGTCTTGTAGTGTAGAATTGTGCTTTGTGTCCTGTGTGGCACTCACTGTCTTGTAGTGTAGAATTGTGCTTTGTGTCCTGTGTGGCACTCACTGTCTTGTAGTGTAGAATTGTGCTTTGTGTCCTGTGTGGCACTCACTGTCTTGTAGTGTAGAATTGTGCTTTGTGTCCTGTGTGGCACTCACTGTCTTGTAGTGTAGAATTGTGCTTTGTGTCCTGTGTGGCACTCACTGTCTTGTAGTGTAGAATTGTGCTTTGTGTCCTGTGTGGCACTCACTGTCTTGTAGTGTAGAATTGTGCTTTGTGTCCTGTGTGGCACTCACTGTCTTGTAGTGTAGAATTGTGCTTTGTGTCCTGTGTGGCACTCACTGTCTTGTAGTGTAGAATTGTGCTTTGTGTCCTGTGTGGCACTCACTGTCTTGTAGTGTAGAATTGTGCTTTGTGTCCTGTGTGGCACTCACTGTCTTGTAGTGTAGAATTGTGCTTTGTGTCCTGTGTGGCACTCACTGTCTTGTAGTGTAGAATTGTGCTTTGTGTCCTGTGTGGCACTCACTGTCTTGTAGTGTAGAATTGTGCTTTGTGTCCTGTGTGGCACTCACTGTCTTGTAGTGTAGAATTGTGCTTTGTGTCCTGTGTGGGACTCACTGTCTTGTAGTGTAGAATTGTGCTTTGTGTCCTGTGTGGCACTCACTGTCTTGTAGTGTAGAATTGTGCTTTGTGTCCTGTGTGGCACTCACTGTCTTGTAGTGTAGAATTGTGCTTTGTGTCCTGTGTGGCACTCACTGTCTTGTAGTGTAGAATTGTGCTTTGTGTCCTGTGTGGCACTCACTGTCTTGTAGTGTAGAATTGTGCTTTGTGTCCTGTGTGGCACTCACTGTCTTGTAGTGTAGAATTGTGCTTTGTGTCCTGTGTGGCACTCACTGTCTTGTAGTGTAGAATTGTGCTTTGTGTCCTGTGTGGCACTCACTGTCTTGTAGTGTAGAATTGTGCTTTGTGTCCTGTGTGGCACTCACTGTCTTGTAGTGTAGAATTGTGCTTTGTGTCCTGTGTGGCACTCACTGTCTTGTAGTGTAGAATTGTGCTTTGTGTCCTGTGTGGCACTCACTGTCTTGTAGTGTAGAATTGTGCTTTGTGTCCTGTGTGGCACTCACTGTCTTGTAGTGTAGAATTGTGCTTTGTGTCCTGTGTGGCACTCACTGTCTTGTAGTGTAGAATTGTGCTTTGTGTCCTGTGTGGCACTCACTGTCTTGTAGTGTAGAATTGTGCTTTGTGTCCTGTGTGGCACTCACTGTCTTGTAGTGTAGAATTGTGCTTTGTGTCCTGTGTGGCACTCACTGTCTTGTAGTGTAGAATTGTGCTTTGTGTCCTGTGTGGCACTCACTGTCTTGTAGTGTAGAATTGTGCTTTGTGTCCTGTGTGGCACTCACTGTCTTGTAGTGTAGAATTGTGCTTTGTGTCCTGTGTGGCACTCACTGTCTTGTAGTGTAGAATTGTGCTTTGTGTCCTGTGTGGCACTCACTGTCTTGTAGTGTAGAATTGTGCTTTGTGTCCTGTGTGGCACTCACTGTCTTGTAGTGTAGAATTGTGCTTTGTGTCCTGTGTGGCACTCACTGTCTTGTAGTGTAGAATTGTGCTTTGTGTCCTGTGTGGCACTCACTGTCTTGTAGTGTAGAATTGTGCTTTGTGTCCTGTGTGGCACTCACTGTCTTGTAGTGTAGAATTGTGCTTTGTGTCCTGTGTGGCACTCACTGTCTTGTAGTGTAGAATTGTGCTTTGTGTCCTGTGTGGCACTCACTGTCTTGTAGTGTAGAATTGTGCTTTGTGTCCTGTGTGGCACTCACTGTCTTGTAGTGTAGAATTGTGCTTTGTGTCCTGTGTGGCACTCACTGTCTTGTAGTGTAGAATTGTGCTTTGTGTCCTGTGTGGCACTCACTGTCTTGTAGTGTAGAATTGTGCTTTGTGTCCTGTGTGGCACTCACTGTCTTGTAGTGTAGAATTGTGCTTTGTGTCCTGTGTGGCACTCACTGTCTTGTAGTGTAGAATTGTGCTTTGTGTCCTGTGTGGCACTCACTGTCTTGTAGTGTAGAATTGTGCTTTGTGTCCTGTGTGGCACTCACTGTCTTGTAGTGTAGAATTGTGCTTTGTGTCCTGTGTGGCACTCACTGTCTTGTAGTGTAGAATTGTGCTTTGTGTCCTGTGTGGCACTCACTGTCTTGTAGTGTAGAATTGTGCTTTGTGTCCTGTGTGGCACTCACTGTCTTGTAGTGTAGAATTGTGCTTTGTGTCCTGTGTGGCACTCACTGTCTTGTAGTGTAGAATTGTGCTTTGTGTCCTGTGTGGCACTCACTGTCTTGTAGTGTAGAATTGTGCTTTGTGTCCTGTGTGGCACTCACTGTCTTGTAGTGTAGAATTGTGCTTTGTGTCCTGTGTGGCACTCACTGTCTTGTAGTGTAGAATTGTGCTTTGTGTCCTGTGTGGCACTCACTGTCTTGTAGTGTAGAATTGTGCTTTGTGTCCTGTGTGGCACTCACTGTCTTGTAGTGTAGAATTGTGCTTTGTGTCCTGTGTGGCACTCACTGTCTTGTAGTGTAGAATTGTGCTTTGTGTCCTGTGTGGCACTCACTGTCTTGTAGTGTAGAATTGTGCTTTGTGTCCTGTGTGGCACTCACTGTCTTGTAGTGTAGAATTGTGCTTTGTGTCCTGTGTGGCACTCACTGTCTTGTAGTGTAGAATTGTGCTTTGTGTCCTGTGTGGCACTCACTGTCTTGTAGTGTAGAATTGTGCTTTGTGTCCTGTGTGGCACTCACTGTCTTGTAGTGTAGAATTGTGCTTTGTGTCCTGTGTGGCACTCACTGTCTTGTAGTGTAGAATTGTGCTTTGTGTCCTGTGTGGCACTCACTGTCTTGTAGTGTAGAATTGTGCTTTGTGTCCTGTGTGGCACTCACTGTCTTGTAGTGTAGAATTGTGCTTTGTGTCCTGTGTGGCACTCACTGTCTTGTAGTGTAGAATTGTGCTTTGTGTCCTGTGTGGCACTCACTGTCTTGTAGTGTAGAATTGTGCTTTGTGTCCTGTGTGGCACTCACTGTCTTGTAGTGTAGAATTGTGCTTTGTGTCCTGTGTGGCACTCACTGTCTTGTAGTGTAGAATTGTGCTTTGTGTCCTGTGTGGCACTCACTGTCTTGTAGTGTAGAATTGTGCTTTGTGTCCTGTGTGGCACTCACTGTCTTGTAGTGTAGAATTGTGCTTTGTGTCCTGTGTGGCACTCACTGTCTTGTAGTGTAGAATTGTGCTTTGTGTCCTGTGTGGCACTCACTGTCTTGTAGTGTAGAATTGTGCTTTGTGTCCTGTGTGGCACTCACTGTCTTGTAGTGTAGAATTGTGCTTTGTGTCCTGTGTGGCACTCACTGTCTTGTAGTGTAGAATTGTGCTTTGTGTCCTGTGTGGCACTCACTGTCTTGTAGTGTAGAATTGTGCTTTGTGTCCTGTGTGGCACTCACTGTCTTGTAGTGTAGAATTGTGCTTTGTGTCCTGTGTGGACTCACTGTCTTGTAGTGTAGAATTGTGCTTTGTGTCCTGTGTGGGACTCACTGTCTTGTAGTGTAGAATTGTGCTTTGTGTCCTGTGTGGCACTCACTGTCTTGTAGTGTAGAATTGTGCTTTGTGTCCTGTGTGGCACTCACTGTCTTGTAGTGTAGAATTGTGCTTTGTGTCCTGTGTGGGACTCACTGTCTTGTAGTGTAGAATTGTGCTTTGTGTCCTGTGTGGGACTCACTGTCTTGTAGTGTAGAATTGTGCTTTGTGTCCTGTGTGGGACTCACTGTCTTGTAGTGTAGAATTGTGCTTTGTGTCCTGTGTGGACTCACTGTCTTGTAGTGTAGAATTGTGCTTTGTGTCCTGTGTGGCACTCACTGTCTTGTAGTGTAGAATTGTGCTTTGTGTCCTGTGTGGCACTCACTGTCTTGTAGTGTAGAATTGTGCTTTGTGTCCTGTGTGGCACTCACTGTCTTGTAGTGTAGAATTGTGCTTTGTGTCCTGTGTGGCACTCACTGTCTTGTAGTGTAGAATTGTGCTTTGTGTCCTGTGTGGCACTCACTGTCTTGTAGTGTAGAATTGTGCTTTGTGTCCTGTGTGGCACTCACTGTCTTGTAGTGTAGAATTGTGCTTTGTGTCCTGTGTGGGACTCACTGTCTTGTAGTGTAGAATTGTGCTTTGTGTCCTGTGTGGCACTCACTGTCTTGTAGTGTAGAATTGTGCTTTGTGTCCTGTGTGGCACTCACTGTCCTGTGGTGTAGAATTCTGCTTTGTGTCCTGTGTGGCACTCACACTGTTATGCACTCCTCTACAAACCCAGTATTGTCATGGAGGAAACTTACTTAAGTCCAGCCTTGCAATACATCAAAGCAAAGTATGTTTCCACTGCTGAGGTAAATAGATGTAGTGCTAAGCTTCCCTGAAACTCACAGCCAGATTTGCCCTTCCTCACTACTGCAAACAGACTTGCACCTATGTGTGTGTGTGTGTGTGTGTGTGTGTGTGTGTGTGTGTGTGTGTGTGTGTGTTTTGTGTGTTTGATAATGTGTGTGTGTGAGTGAGTGTGTGTGTGTGTGTGTGTGTGTGTGTGTGTGTGTGTGTGTGTGTGTGTGTGTGTCTGTGTGTCGCGTTTTGTTAACTCTAGCTGTTTTTTCCACCCTCTCCCAAAAGGAATAATGAAATTACCTATTAGGAAAGTTAACACTAGAGGGGGTTTGCATAACCAAACCCCACCACCGTAACTTGAGAGACACTGAATAAATAAACAAACAACAATGAATGACACTGAAGCAGTATAAGGCAAAACAAAACAAATTTAATTCATCATAATGCCCGAGACATAGGGATGCTCGGGACACAAGTGAAATGTCAACAAGCAATGTCAACAAAGATGGAGGACAACGCTAGGACGAGCCGCAATCGTCCGAGCGTTGTCACTCGCTCCAGAAACAACCACTCTCGAACTCCACCCTTGTTTCCTCTCCTGGAAACAAACACCTCTTCACAATCCACCTCAAAAATCCACCCCACAACACAGGGCAAAAACACCGGTCCCTGCAGGACACGCCGAACGTAAACACGCCGGCAAAATGCACTCTCCAACCCGCTGAGCAATACCCCTCAGCTTTCCTGGAAAAGACCCCTTTCCCCTCTCGCTGTTCCCCTGCAGCGAAAATACACTCTCCACTCCTGCAATACTTCCCCTGGAATACCCCTCGTGCTGACGTCCCAAACCCCCTGCAATGACGTCACACATTCCAGCGAGTCCGTGTCCACAGTCCTCGTCCCTACGAGTTCCTCCACCCCTCTCGAGACAGTCCAAACCCCAGTCCCGTTGAGAGTAAATGTGATGATAGGTAGACAGATACGTTTCGCCTTACCAGATCAGGTGTCCTCCTCCTGAGACTGATAATAAATCCATCGAACGAATCGCAACCTTTCCAGTCACCACACACACACACGTTCCCACCTCCGCGTGGAACGTCCGAGTCCAGCTTTCACCTAGCTGAAGTCCTACTCCCCGTGAAGTAGTCGTCGCTCGCCCCCTGGGTCGAGTGTCCGTCGTAGAAGTTGACGTGGGCAGCGCCTCCTCGCGTGTCCACCGTAGAGGTCAACGTCCGGCGCCTCCTCGCGCGTCCACCATAGAGGTCAAGTGGGTTTGCGCCTCCTCGCGCATCCACCGCAGGGGTCAAGTGGGTTTACGCCTCCTCGCGCATCCACCGTCGAGGTCAAGTGGGTGTACGCCTCCTCGCGCATCCACCGTCGAGATAGCTGCCCCCCTGGCAGTCGCAGGCCCCTGCTCCAGTCCTCCGAGATCCTTCCTAGGCTGCTGCGAAGTGCAGCGTCCGACGCACGGACCAGATAGCTCTTCGCAGCCCCCACGCTGTGGTAACCCAACAGCCAAAGCTAGTCACAGACTCGTGGCAGAGCACCAGAGCCGTGCTAGAAATACAGTACATACAGCAGTAGTACTCAGAAATCTCCCCAACGACGTCTCCAACGTCCCTCATGCCCAACCAGTGCACGAAAGAGGATACGTGCACATACGCATGAACGCAACGGCATCTAAGCGACCAGCGTCCACGTGCTCTCGCTTCAGACGATAAGTTGCAACGCTAAGCAGCGTTCAGACGACTGTAAGTCTACCAGGTCTGCAGTTTCAGCTTCAACCGTATGTATATATATAACCTCAACTCCGTCCCAGGCCGTGATCTTGTCCCTTGACAAATCCAGACCCACACACAGTTCTAAAAGAACTTCCCTCCCAAGGCCGACTTCGACAGGTCCCCGTTGGCAAGACAGAGGAATTGAATCCTCATAAGCTACCCTGTAGCGAGATAAGAGCTTCGCGCTCTCCGATCCTCCGTGGTCCATCGACACGGTGCTAATGAGCTCCGAGAACCCCGCGTCGACTTTTCGAGGCGCCAAACCATCACGTGATTGACCCACCCAATCACTTATCCCAATTTCAAATCAGACTCGATGTCAGATGGCGTGGCTTTACCCCCCTGACCCGCATTCCAGAGGGAACCTAGACCCCTCCAATTAACCCCCGACGCCAAGAGAGTTATTTTAAGCCATCATGCAATCACTGAAACTCTTCACCTCGTCGCTTCTTGCGACATAAGCTAAACGACGTTTATTGGCGCTGCTGAAATGGACGAAGTCGGAAACATTCGGAACGTCGTTTAGCTTAAGATTACACCCGAATCACGCAGACCATTAAGATGCATGGAGTACAGTACCGCCGAGCAAGACGTTTGTCACAAAACGCAGATATATTAACGCGGCTGGATCTTAGCATAACTCCCCGGGTGCGAAGTCAGTCAACGGTCGCGTTTTATCAAACCAGACTAAAAATAGACTACAGGGAGGTGACTCCCATATTATTTCCGGCAGGGGAGACGGGTTTGCACGGGAAAAACTTTTTTGAACGCTACATTATGTGTTAAACTACACAAATGCACCAAAAGCACAAAAACTCGTAAAGCAACTAATGCGTCATTTGTCGGGATATATTCCATGCGAAGAACAGGTGCAGGAGCGGTAAATCGCATAAAGAGAGAGCCGAGCAGATAAATCTGCGATGACTTTCGGAAACTGTTTTGGCCAGGAAACTATTTTGGCCTCTACATAGCTTGCTGGTTTTCTATTGTTATTATGTGCCACAATTATTTTCCGTTGGCTTTGGATCACAGAACTTGTAGGCCTCCAGTCACGTGGCTTGTAGGCTCAGCATCAAGTAGCCATTAGGCTTTGCATCAAGTAGCCTGTGTGCTTTGCATCAAGTAGCCTGTATGTTTTGCATCAAGTAGCCTGTATGAGTGGCATCAAGTAGCCTGTAGGCTTTGTATCAAGTAGCCTGTATGCTTTGCATCAAGTAGCCTGTGTGCTTTGCATCAAGTAGCCTCTACGCATTGCATCAAGTAGCCTGTATGCTTAGCATCAAGTAGAATGTGTGCTGTGCATCAAGTAGCCTGCATGCTTTGCATCAAGTAGCCTGTATGCTTTGCATCAAGTAGCCTGTATGCTTTGCATCAAGTAGCCTGTATGTTTTGCATCAAGTAGCCTGTATGAGTGGCATCAAGTAGCCTGTATGCTTTGCATCAAGTAGCCTGTGTGCTTTGCATCAAGTAGCATGTGTGCTTTGCATCAAGTAGCCTCTACGCATTGCATCAAGTAGCCTGTATGCTTAGCATCAAGTAGAATGTGTGCTGTGCATCAAGTAGCCTGTTTGCTTTGCATCAAGTAGCCTCTACGCATTGCATCAAGTAGCCTGTATGCTTAGCATCAAGTAGAATGTGTGCTGTGCATCAAGTAGATTGTAGGCTTTGCATCAAGTAGCCTGTATGCTTTGCATCAAGTAGCCTGTGTGCTTTGCATCAAGTAGCCTGTGTGCTTTGCATCAAGTAGCCTGTGTGCTTTGCATCAAGTAGCATGTGTGCTTTGCATCAAGTAGCCTGTGTTCTTTGCATCAAGTAGCCTGTATGCTTTGCATCAAGTAGCCTGTGTGCTTTGCATCAAGTAGCCTGTGTGCTTTGCATCAAGTAGCCTGTGCTCTTTGCATCAAGTATCCTGTATGCTTTGCATCAAGTAGCCTGTGTGCCTTGCATCAAGTAGCATGTGTGCTTTGCATCAAGTAGCCTGTGTGCTTTGCATCAAGTAACCTGTATGCTTTGCATCAAGTAACCTGTGTGCTTTGCATCAAGTAGCCTGTGTGATTTGCATCAAGTAGCCTGTGTGCTTTGCATCAAGTAGCCTGTGTGCTTTGCATCAAGTAGCCTGTGTGCTTTGCATCAAGTAGCCTGTGTGATTTGCATCAAGTAGCCTGTGTGCTTTGCATCAAGTAGCCTGTATGCTTTGCATCAAGTAGATTGTAGGCTTTGCATCAAGTAGCCTGTGTGCTTTGCATCAAGTAGATTGTAGGCTTTGCATCAAGTAGCCTGTGTGCTTTGCATCAAGTAGATTGTAGGCTTTGCATCAAGTAGATTGTAGGCTTTGCATCAAGTAGATTGTAGGCTTTGCATCAAGTAGCCTGTGTGCTTTGCATCAAGTAGCCTGTATGCTTTGCATCAAGTAGCCTGTGTGCTTAGCATTAAGTAGCCTGTGTGCTTTGCATCAAGTAGCCTGTGTGCTTTGCATCAAGTAGCCTGTGTGCTTTGCATCAAGTAGCCTGTGTGCTTTGCATCAAGTAGCCTGTGTGCTTTGCATCAAGTAGCCTGTGTGCTTTGCATCAAGTAGATGTATGCTTTGCATCAAGTAGATTGTAGGCTTTGCATCAAGTAGCCTGTGTGCTTTGCATCAAGTAGCCTGTATGCTTTGCATCAAGTAGCCTGTGTGCTTTGCATCAAGTAGCCTGTGTTCTTTGCATCAAGTAGCCTGTGTGCTTTGCATCAAGTAGCCTGTGTGCTTTGCATCAAGTAGCCTGTGTGCTTTGCATCAAGTAGCCTGTGTGTTTTGCATCAAGTAACCTGTGTGCTTTGCATCAAGTAGCCTGTATGCTTTGCATCAAGTAGCCTGTGTGCTTTGCATCAAGTAGACTGTGTGCTTTGCATCAAGTAGATTGTAGGCTTTGCGTCAAGTAGATTGTAGGCTTTGCATCAAGTAGCCTGTGTGCTTTGCATCAAGTAGATTGTAGGCTTTGCGTCAAGTAGATTGTAGGCTTTGCATCAAGTAGCCTGTGTGCTTTGCATCAAGTAGCCTGTATGCTTTGCATCAAGTAGCCTGTGTGCTTTGCATCAAGTAGCCTGTGTGCTTTGCATCAAGTAGCCTGTGTGCTTTGCATCAAGTAGCCTGTGTGCTTTGCATCAAGTAGCCTGTGTGCATTGCATCAAGTAGCCTGTGGGCTTTGCATCAAGTATCCTGTATGCTTTGCATCAAGTAGCCTGTGTGCTTTGCATCAAGTAGATTGTAGGCTTTGCATCAAGTAGCATGTGTGCTTTGCATCAAGTAGCCTGTGTGCATTGCATCAAGTAGCCTGTGGTCTTTGCATCAAGTATCCTGTATGCATTGCATCAAGTAGCCTGTGGGCTTTGCATCAAGTAGACTGTATGCTTTGCATCAAGTAGCCTGTGTGCTTTGCATCAAGTAGCCTGTGTGTTTTGCATCAAGTAGCCTGTGTGCTTTGCATCAAGTAGCCTGTGTGCTTTGCATCAAGTAGCCTGTATGCTTTGAATCAAGTAACCATTAGACTTTGCATCAAGTAACCTGTGCTCTTTGCATCATGTAGCCTGTGTGCTTTGCATCAAGTAGCCTGTGTGCTTTGCATCAAGTATCCTGTATGCTTTGCATCAAGTAGCCTGTGTTCTTTGCATCAAGTAGCCTGTGTGCTTTGCATCAAGTAGCCTGTGTGCTTTGCATCAAGTAGCCTGTAGGCTTTGCATCAAGTAGATTGTATGCTTTGCATCAAGTATCCTGTATGCATTGCATCAAGTAGCCTGTGGGCTTTGCATCAAGTATCCTGTATGCATTGCATCAAGTAGCCTGTGTGCTTTGCATCAAGTAGCCTGTGTGCTTTGCATCAAGTAGCCTGCATGCTTTGCATCAAGTATCCTGTGTGCTTTGCATCAAGTAGCCTGTAGGCTTTGCATCAAGTAGCCTGTATGCATTGCATCAAGTAGCCTGTGTGCTTTGCATCAAGTAGCATGTATGCATTGCATCAAGTAGCCTGTGTGCTTTGCATCAAGTAGCATGTGTGCTTTGCATCAAGCAGCCTGTGTGCTTTGCATCAAGTAGCCTGTGTGCTTTGCATCAAGTAGCCTGTGTGCTTTGCATCAAGTAGCCTGTGTGCTTTGCATCAAGTAGCCTGTGTGCTTTGCATCAAGTAGCCTGTATGCTTTGCATCAAGTAACCTGTGTGCTTTGCATCAAGTAACCTGTGTGCTTTGCATCAAGTAACCTGTGTGCTTTGCATCAAGTAGCCTGTATGCATTGCATCAAGTAGCCTGTGTGCTTTGCATCAAGTAGCATGTGTGCTTTGCATCAAGTAGCCTGTGTGCTTTGCATCAAGTAGCCTGTGTGCTTTGCATCAAGTAGCCTGTGTGCTTTGCATCAAGTAATCTGTGTACTTTGCATCAAGTAGCATGTGTGCTTTGCATCAAGCAGCCTCTATGCTTTGCATCAAGTAGCCTGTATGATTTGCATCAAGTAGCCTGTGTGCTTTGCATCAAGTAGCCTGTATGCTTAGCATCAAGTAGCCTGTGTGCTTAGCATCAAGTAGCCTGTAGGCTTTGCATCAAGTAGATTGTAGGCTTAGCATCAAGTAGCCTGTGTGGTTTGCATGAAGTAGCCTGTAGGTTTGCATCAAGTAGCCTGTATGCTTTGTATCAAGTAGCCTGTAGGTTTGCATCAAGTAGCCTGTAGGTTTGCATCAAGTAGCCTGTAGGTTTGCATCAAGTAGCCTGTATGCTTTGTATCAAGTAGCCTGTAGGTTTGCATCAAGTAGCCTGTAGGTTTGTATCAAGTAGCCTGTAGGTTTGCATCAAGTAGCCTGTAGGTTTGTATCAAGTAGCCTGTAGGCATTGCATCAAGTAGATTGTAGGTTTGCATCAAGTAACCTGTAGGCTTTGCATCAGGGAGTCTGTAGTGAAGGGAATTAGTGCATAATCCAACCACCAATTGTGTGACTCAGGCAGGCCTGTTCCCCCACCCACACCCACACCCACACCCAGGCACCATGGTATTTCTCTAACCCCAACCTCCTCTCTCCCTCTCTCCAACCCCTCATACACACCCTTCCCTCCCTCCAACACCTCATACACACTTCTCCCTCCCTCCCTCCAACCCCTCATACATACTTCTCCTCTCTCTCCAACCCCTCATACATACTCCTCCCTCCCTACCTCCAACCCCTCACACATACTCCTCCCTCCCTCCAACCCCTCATACACACTTCTCCATCCCTCCCTCCAACCCCTCATACATACTCTTCTCTCCCTCCCTCCAACACCTCATACACACACTTTCATCCAACCCCTCAGACATACTCCTCCCTCCCTCCAACCCCTCATACATACTCCTCCCTCCCTCCTCCAACCCCTCATACATACTTCTCCCTCCCTCCCTCCAACCCCTCATACATACTCCTCCCTCCCTCCCTCCCTCCACCCCTCATACATACTCCTCCCTCCCTCCCTCCAACCCCTCATACATACTCCTCCCTCCCTCCCTCCAACCCCTCATACATACTCCTCCCTCCTCCATCCAATCACTCAGACATACTCCTCCCTCCCTCCAACCCCTCATACATACTCCTCCCTCCCTCCCTCCAACCCTCATACATACTCCTCCCTCCCTCCCTCCAACCCCTCACTACATACTCCTCCCTCCCTCCTCCAACCCCTCATACATACTCCTCCCTCCCTCCCTCCAACTCCTCATACATACTCCTCCCTCCCTCCCTCCAACCCCTCATACATACTCCTCCCTCCCTCCAACCCTCATACATACTCCTCCCTCCCTCCCTCCAACCCCTCATACATACTCCTCCCTCCCTCCAACCCCTCATACATACTCCTCCCTCCCTCCCTCCAACCCCTCAGACATACTCCTCCCTCCCTCCAACCCCTCATACATACTCCTCCCTCCCTCCACCCCTCAGACATACTCCTCCCTCCTCCCTCCACTTCTCATACATACTCCTCCCTCCCTCCCTCCAACCCCTCATACATACTCCTCCCTCCCTCCTTCCAACCCCTCATACATACTCCTCCCTACCTCCCTCCAACCCTCATACATACTCCTCCCTCCCTCCCTCCAACCCCTCATACATACTCCTCCCTCCCTCCCTCCAACCCCTCATACATACTCCTCCCTCCCTCCCTCCAACCCCTCATACATACTCCTCCCTCCCTCCAACCCTCATACATACTCCTCCCTCCCTCCCTCCAACCCCTCATACATACTCCTCCCTCCCTCCAACCCCTCATACATACTCCTCCCTCCCTCCCTCCAACCCCTCATACATACTCCTCCCTCCCTCCCTCCAACCCCTCATACATACTCCTCCCTCCCTCCAACCCCTCATACATACTCCTCCCTCCCTCCCTCCAACCCTCATACATACTCCTCCCTCCCTCCCTCCAACCCCTCATACATACTCCTCCCTCCCTCCCTCCAACCCCTCATACATACTCCTCCCTCCCTCCCTCCAACCCCTCATACATACTCCTCCCTCCCTCCCTCCAACCCCTCATACATACTCCTCCCTCCCTCCCTCCAACCCCTCATACATACTCCTCCCTCCCTCCAACCCCTCATACATACTCCTCCCTCCCTCCCTCCAACCCCTCATACATACTCCTCCCTCCCTCCCTCCACCCCTCATACATACTCCTCCCTCCCTCCCAACCTCATCCATACTCCTCCCACCCACCACCCCTCATACATACTCCTCCCTCCAACCCCTCATACATACTCCTCCCTCCCTCCAACCCCTCAGACATACTCCTCCCTCCCTCCCTCCAACCCCTCATACATACTCCTCCCTCCCTCCATCCAACCCCTCAGACATACTCCTCCCTCCCTCCAACCACACATACATACTCCTCCCTCCCTCCAACCACTCATACATACTCACCCCTCCCTTCCTCCCTCCAACCCCTCATACATACTCCTCCCTCCCTCCCTCCAACCCCTCATACATACTCCTCCCTCACTCCCTCCCTCCAACCCCTCATACATACTTCTCCCTTCCTCCCTCCCTCCACCCGCTCATACATACTTCTTCCTCCCTCCCTCCAACCCCTCATACATACTCCTCCCTCCCTCCCTCCAACCCCTCATACATACCCCTCCCTCCCTCCCTCCAACCCCTCATACATACTCCTCCCTCCCTCCCTCCAACCCCTCATACATACTCCTCCCTCCCTCCCTCCAACCCCTCATACATACTCCTCCCTCCCTCCCTCCAACCCCTCATACACACTCCTCCCTCCCTCCCTCCAACCCCTCATACATACTCCTCTCTCCCTCCCTCCAACCCCTCATACATACCCCTCCCTCCCTCCATACCCTCATACACACTTCTCCCTCCCTCCCTCCAACCCCTCATACATACTCCTCCCTCCCTCCATCCAACTTCTCATACATACTGCTCCCTCCCTCCCTCCAACTTCTCATACATACTCCTCCCTCCCTCCCTCCAACCCCTCAGACATACTCCTCCCTCCAACCCCTCATACATACTCCTCCCTCCCTTTCTCCAACCCCTCATACACACTTCTCCCTCCCTCCCTCCAACCCCTCAGACATACTCCTCCCTCCCTCCAACCCCTCATACATACTCCTCCCTCCCTCCACCCCCTCAGACATACTCCTCCCTCCGTCCCTCCACCCCCTCATACATACTCCTCCCTCCCTCCCTCCAACCTGCTCATACATACTCCTCCCTCAATCCAACCCCTCATACATACTCCTCCCTCCCTCCCTCCAACTTCTCAGACATACTCCTCCCTCCCTCCCTCCAACCCCTCATACATACTTCTCCCTCCCTCCCTCGAACCCCTCATACATACTCCTCCCTCCCTCCCTCCAACCCCTCATACATACTCCTCCCTCCCTCCCTCCAACTTCTCATACATACTCCTCCCTCCCTTCCTCCAACTTCTCATACATACTCCTCCCTCCCTCCATTCAACTTCTCATACATACTCCTCCCTCCCTCCATCCAACTTCTCATACATACCCCTCCCTCCCTCCCTCCAACTTCATACATACTCCTCCCTCCCTCCCTCCAACCCCTCATACATACTCCTCCCTCCCTCCCTCCAACCCCTCAGACATACTCCTCCCTCATTGCAACCCATCATACATACTCCTCTCTCCCTCCCTCCAACCCCTCATACATACTCCTCCCTCCCTCCCTTCACCCCCTCATACATACTCCTCCCTCCCTCCCTCCAGCCCCTCATACATACTCCTCCCTCCCTCCCTCCACCCCCTCATACATACTCCTCAATCCCTCCCTCCAACTTCTCATACATACTCCTCAATCCCTCCCTCCATCCCCTCATACATACTCCTCCCTCCCTCCCTCCAACCCCTCAGACATACTCCTCCCTCCCTCCAACCCCTCATACATACTCCTCTCTCCCTCACTCCAACCCCTCTTACACACTCCTCCCTCCCTCCCTCCACCCCCTCATACATACTCCTCCCTCCCTCCCTCCAACCCCTCATACATACTCCTCCCTCCCTCCCTCCCTCCACCCTCTCATACATACTCCTCCCTCCCTCCCTCCAACCCCTCAGACATACTCCTCCCTCCCTCCAACCCCTCATACATACTCCTCTCTCCCTCCCTCCAACCCCTCATACATACTCCTCCCTCCCTCCCTCCACCCCTCATACATACTCCTCCCTCCCTCCCTCCACCCCGTCATACATACTCCTCCCTCCCTCCCTCCAGCCCCTCATACATACTCCTCCTCCCTCCCTCCAACCCCTCATACATACTCCTCCCTCCCTCCCTCCAACCCCTCATACAAACTCCTCCCTCCCTCCCTCCCTCTCTCAACCCCCTCATACATACTCCTCCCTCCCTCCATCCACCCCTCATACATACTCCTCCCTCCCTCCCTCCAACCCCTCATGCATACTCCTCCCTCCCTCCCTCCAACCCCTCATACATACTCCTCCCTCCCTCCCTCCAACTTCTCATACATACTCCTCCCTCCCTTCCTCCAACTTCTCATACATACTCCTCCCTCCCTCCATCCAACTTCTCATACATACTCCTCCCTCCCTCCATCCAACTTCTCATACATACCCCTCCCTCCCTCCCTCCAACTTCTATACATACTCCTTCCTCCCTCCCTCCAACCCCTCATACATACTCCTCCCTCCCTCCCTCCAACCCCTCAGACATACTCCTCCCTCATTGCAACCCATCATACATACTCCTCTCTCCCTCCCTCCAACCCCTCATACATACTCCTCCCTCCCTCCCTTCACCCCTCATACATACTCCTCCCTCCCTCCCTCCAGCCCCTCATACATACTCCTCCCTCCCTCCCTCCCTCCACCCCTCATACATACTCCTCAATCCCTCCCTCCAACTTCTCATACATACTCCTCAATCCCTCCCTCCAACCCCTCATACATACTCCTCCCTCCCTCCCTCCAACCCCTCAGACATACTCCTCCCTCCCTCCAACCCCTCATACATACTCCTCTCTCCCTCACTCCAACCCCTCTTACACACTCCTCCCTCCCTCCCTCCCTCCACCCCCTCATACATACTCCTCCCTCCCTTCCTCCCTCCAACCCCTCATACATACTCCTCCTCTCCCTCCCTCCACCCCCTCATACATACTCCTCCCTCCCTCCCTCCAACCCCTCAGACATACTCCTCCCTCCCTCCAACCCTCATACATACTCCTCTCTCCCTCCCTCCAACCCCTCATACATACTCCTCCCTCCCTCCATCCAACTTCTCATACATACTGCTCCCTCCCTCCCTCCAACTTCTCATACATACTTCTCCCTCCCTCCCTCCAACCCCTCAGACATACTCCTCCCTCCAACCCCTCATACATACTCCTCCCTCCCTTTCTCCAACCCCTCATACACACTTCCTCCCTCCCTCCCTCCAACCCCTCAGACATACTCCTCCCTCCCTCCTACCACTCATTCATACTCCTACCTCACTCCAACCCCTCAGACATACTCCTCCCTCCGTCCCTCCACCCCCTCATACATACTCCTCCCTCCCTCCCTCCAACCCCTCATACATACTCGTCCCTCAATCCAACCCCTCATACATACTCCTCCCTCCCTCCCTCCAACTTCTCAGACATACTCCTCCCTCCCTCCCTCCAACCCCTCATACATACTTCTCCCTCCCTCCCTCCAACCCCTCATACATACTCCTCCCTCCCTCCCTCCAACCCCTCATACATACTCCTCCCTCCCTCCCTCCAACTTCTCATACATACTCCTCCCTCCCTTCCTCCAACTTCTCATACATACTCCTCCCTACCTCCATCCAACTTCTCATACATACTCCTCCCTCCCTCCATCCAACTTCTCATACATACCCCTCCCTCCCTCCCTCCAACTTCTATACATACTCCTCCCTCCCTCCCTCCAACCCCTCATACATACTCCTCCCTCCCTCCCTCCAACCCCTCAGACATACTCCTCCCTCAATCCAACCCCTCATACATACTCCTCCCTCCCTTTGGGCCACAGATGACAAGACAACACTGTCTAGTCAGGTGGGCCACAGATGACAAGACAACACTGTCTAGTCAGGTGGGCCACAGATGACAAGACAACACTGTCTAGTCAGGTGGGCTGTCAAGCCACAGATTGACAGTATGAATA
>JAWQFJ010012670.1:22500-32055 GCA_034096865.1 Theodoxus fluviatilis | reverse complement strand
TGCTCTGTGTAGCACTGTCCGATGCTGCTTTTTTGCTTTTGTAGCTCTTGCTCTGTCTCGCCTCCAGCCCGACCACGCTGCGCGAGGCTGCACGAGCCTTTCCACTTCTTGTGACACTTGCTACTGACACGAGGTAACGAGTGTAGTAGTAGAACGCGGTAGTAGAAGGTCACACGAATAGCCGGTTAACGACGTTTCTATTTTTTTTTTTTTTTTTTTTTTTTTTAATTCTTTTTTTTTTTTTTCATCGCAGACACAACATCATACATTAATTGTCGACTTTTTTCGTTGACTGTCACCCTTTGTGCCTGTCGACAACTGTGTTTTTTACTTACACCTAGTCCCTCTGTTCGACATCCCGGCCTGCCGCGGGGGCGGAGGAGGAACCAATGTTTTTTGCACAAACTCCATCTCTTGCAATGCAATATCATGTGCAGGGGGGTTTGGTGGTCTTCCTGGATCATCTCTTGCGCTAGGAAGTCGAAGTCTTAAAGCGCATACTAGCAAGATAAGTGAAGTAAGTAGTAGTTATAGTGGACCCCAGTTCAGTGGAGTCAGTTGTAAGGTAGTAGTGCATGAAGTGACACAGACGAGTGACCCCCGGGTAAACGTTAGTAGAAGTGGTACAGTAAAGTTTTTAAAGTTAGTTGACAAGTGTTTAGTGAATAGTGGACAGTAAGTATGAGTCGGAGTCAGTGACAAGTTAGTTAATTGTACAGTAAGTGACAAGACTCACGGTTAACAGTAGTTCAAACGAGTACACATTAAAGTAACAGTCGACACAAGTGGACACAGACTCTGCAGTGATGTGAAGACGAAGTGAAAGGGCAACAGAACTGCGTGAACCCCTCTCGGTGGAGTCGGAGGGTCGTACCTCGTTTTTCCTACTTTGCTGTACGAGTGGGGGGTTGGGGGTCGTCGTTTTGTTTTTGTTCCTCGTTTTCCAATAGTTGTTGTTTTATTTTTTTAGGTTTTCATTTCTTTTTTTTTCCCAATAATATATCATAAAAATAATATAAGTATATATTAAACTTGATTTTTATTCAACCCGCACTGATGGGGAAAATCAGCCCCGCAGCAAATTCTTACGCAAGCCAAAGCAAGTAGCAAAGCAGCACAAAACAAAAGCAGCAATTGTAGTCATAGAAGCAAAAAGCAAGCACAATTCGTAGTAAAGCAGCAATTCTAAAAGCAGATGCACAGCAGCAAAATCGTTAGTACTTTCCTAAGAGTAAAACGTAGTTCGTTAGTAATCGCTAAATGCAACACACCAGGCAGAACCACTCGCTCCTTCTCCGTTACAAAGTTTTTTTATAAGTTTTTTTTAAGCTCCCACCTTTTAACTCTATCGGATTATCTGAATGCTCTTCTCTCTACTCTCACTCTCTAATGTTTCTTCGCGCGTCGCGTTTCCTTTTTATATAATTTTCCTTCAAATACCAGAAGGGAGGAAAACTTCAAGTTAAAGGTGGCAAACATTCATCTACTACTTTCTTCTGCGCTTGCCCTGCGGCCCTTCCTGCGACTTAACGCCACTGACACAAACAAGCCCATTGATTTTCAGCTTCACTCGCAGGCTTTATCGGCGCGTCGGTGTTGGAAATACAAAAAAAAATTGTTTGAATACGTGTGGTTGGAATACAAAAAATAACCGTGCCCACGGACGCTCGAGGCAGAGGGGAGGGGGCGGTCGGGGTCAGAATCGTCACCACAACCGATCCATTACTACATTTTACTAATAATTTATGTTTTATGTACATATCATAAATTGCACAGTACTACAAGTCGGTGGTCGTCGGCGCATTAAAAATAATAAATAAAAGCAAATATATTAAATATCTTCTCCAATCCCTTCTCTCTCTCTCTTCTCTATTCTCTCTCGCTCCGCTCTCTTCTCTCTCTCTCTCTCCTCACTCCCCCCTCCTATCCTCTCTCTGTCTCCTCTCTCTCTCTGTCTTCTCTCTCATCTCTGTCTCTCTCTCTTGTCTCATCTCTCCTCTCTACTCTCTCTCTCTCTCCTTGTCGTCCATTTTTGCGGAGGGAGCGCGATGAGAGGGAGTACGAGGAAGACAATATGAAGCGGGGCATTATTAATTTTTCATTTTAATCCCATTGTCATTATATTATGATAGGGAACCTAGAGTAAAGATATTTCAAAACACCTGAAAAATGCAATAGGGGTTTGATGTGACGACATGATCATGGATGTGATATAAGAAAACACACGTGTATCGATGTATATATTTTATGCTTTTAAACTTCGTTGTGAGAGGTCGTGTGAGGTAGAAGAAGCTCACGGAACTTGAGGAAAATTTTATGGAAGAGGGAGCCACACGAACCTGAGGGGAAAGAATTATGGTATATATTATAAATTTAGTCTCATTAGGCTTAACGATTGTTTCTGTAAGAGTGGTTGGAACTATTTCTTTTGTACATGGTTATAGCAATAGCTTACTGACTCCTGTTCCTGTACTGGTTTTCACTTGTACATAACATGTTTCTAATGTGTTGCATTATGGTACATACATGATGAATTATACCGGTCTGTGTGAGGGCGGTCGTCGGTCTGCGGCCCGCCCGCGAAAGACACAAAAGCTCTCTCTCGCTGTCTCTCTCGTATCTCTATCTCTCCTCTCTCTCTCTCTCTCTCTCCCTCTACTGTCTCTCCCCCCTCTCTCTCCTCCCTCCTCCCTCCCTCCCCCTCCCTCCTCCCTCCTACCTCCTACATCCCTCCCCCCCTCACTCCCTCCCCCTCCCTCTCTCTCTCATCCTCTCTCTCTCTCTCTTCTACATCCTACCTCGCTCCTCGATTTATGCTCTAGAATGTGAGTGAGAGTGAGAACTTTGAAAAACTCACTGGTGAAAAATGTGATGCGTGAAGCGGGGTATTTCCGGCTGCATATTGTCATCACTTTGAAAGGGGGCACAAAAAGTCCAAAAAGAGTCCCACCCACTCAAGCGAGTCCTCCTCCTCCACCAATGCCCTCCTCCTCCACCAATGCCCTCCACCTCCACCAATGCACTCCACCTCCACCAATGCCCTCCTCCTCCATTAATGCACTCCTCCTCCACAAATGCCCTCCTCCTCCACCAATGCCCTCCTCCTCCACAAATGCCCTCCTCCTCCACCAATGCCCTCCTCCTCCACAAATGCCCTCCTCCTCCACCAATGCCCTCCTCCTCCACCAGTGCCCTCCTCCTCCACCAATGCCCTCCTCCTCCACAAATGCCCTCCTCCACAAATGCCCTCCTCACGCCACCAATGCCCATAATCCACCAATGCCCCTCCACACCATCCTCCACACCAAATGCCCTCCTCCTCTACCAATGCCCTCCTCCTCCACCAATGCCCTCCTCCTCCATAAATGCCCCCCACCTCCACAAATGCCCTCCTCCTCCACCAATGCCCTCCTCCTCCACAAATGCCCTCCTCTTCCACCAATGCCCTCCTCCTCCACCAATTTGCCCTCCTCCTCCACAAATGCCCTCCTCCTCCACTAATGCACTCCACACTTCATCAATCGCCGTTAGACAGAGCGCACAAGAGACAACGCATGCACAGAGGACGTCAGCCAAGGTTAACAGAGCTCGTGTTGCGGAGGGATTCCACATCCACGCAAAGAAAGCGCTTGCATGCAGACGTGTGCGCTTTTCCCACGTTATTCCTTCTTCATGGGCAGTCCCGCAGCTGTGAACCACACAACCATGCTGGTATATAGCGCTTGGTCATCAAACAACAACACACACACACACACACACACACACACACACACACACACACACACACACACACACACACACACACACAGAGTCTTACACACACACGCACACACACACACACACACACGCACACAGTCACACACACACACACACACACACACACACATACACAGAGTCTCGCACACAAACACAGTCACACATACGCACACGCACACACACTCAGAGGGAAAGGCAGACAGGGGAGACGGGCGGATAGGACGGGAGGGGGTGAGGGGGACGTCGTCTCAGACGGGGCGCGGAGGAGGACGGAGTGGAAGGATCGGGCCCACAAGGCCGGCAGCAGGCAGGCTTGTTGAACCGGGCCTGGCTCGCTTCGACCTGTTCCCTCCTGACTTGCGGTGGGGACATGTGGAGTTTGCTCTGCTCTGGCCCGGCCTCCACTCCGTGCCCCCACAGCCCCCCAAAGTCCCCCACAGCCCCCCCACAGCCCCCTTCAGCCCCCTTCAGCCCCCGAGCTCCCTCCGCCCCAGCCCCCCCCCCCCCCCCCCCCCCCCCCCCCCCCCCCCCCCCCCCCCCCCCCCCCCCCCCCCCCCCCCCGCACACTGCATAGGGAGCCCCGGCCTGCAGGTCTACGTCAGCAGTGTCTCCAGGTCACACACCGGCTGGGTCGGCGTTCCCTCCGACCCTAGAGGAGCATCAGGAGACTTGGAGCGTGACAGCTCTGCCCTGGCCTGCCCCCCCCCCCCCCCCCCACCCCACCCGCACCCCCCAGGAAGAACCGCTCCGCTCTCTGTTCTTCCTCGTTCACTTCAGCACAACGCGCATTGTGTAACCCTGTCGTCTGACTGCAGCTCTGCCCGCCACAATGGAGTCGAAATGTGGCATCGGTGGCATCGCCTGGTGAAGGCAATCCTGTGCCCATCGAGTAGGGTGTGTCTCGTGGAATGTGCGACGAATTCTCATCAGACCGTTATCGCATTGGAACCCTGCCCGTGCCTTGCAGTCACTGGGTGGAGAAAAGTCAATCGGTGCAGAAATCCAGGGACAGGAGCCTGAGGAGAACGAGGAGTGAGCTGTGATGCTGTGCGGACAAGCACAGGCCCTGGGCTGCCTAGTGGCCTCCTGGCTCGCACTCCGGCAGGACCAACGATCCTGTGTAGTAAATCCCTGGCGGGACACACTCCACTCCCTGCAAGGGTGACCAGAGGAGACAGACAGGGAAAGGGTAGTTGGACAGGGCTGCAGCCTCAGTGACCAGAGGTGACAGGGGCAGAGGAGACAGACAGGGGCAGGGCAGTTGGACAGGGCTGTCCTCAGTGACCAGAGGAGACAGACAGGGGCAGGGCAGTTGGACAGGGCTGTCCTCAGAGTGCACCAGGGGCAGACCCAGACTGAAAGGCGCCCAGTCACCGCGGATTCCCACGATGTCCGGGCAGTGATTAGGCGCCATTGTCCGCCTTCTGGCTGTCCTCACAGCCATCCACCGCAGCATCGGGCTTGCGTCCAAAAGCGTGTGTCTGACCTCTCTTGCCGCCAGGAGAGCTGTGGCATGCACTCCTCCTCCCAGCCTGTCCCCGCTGTGGCAGGCACTCCTGCTCCCAGCCTGTCCTCGCTGTGGGAACTCCCGCTCCCCACTCCTGGCTTCCCGGCTGTCTGTTTCTGCCTGGGGAGGTGCGTGCCGCGCGTCTATGTCTGTAACGACGGTACCACACCAGAGCTCAGCTGTGGGGACTGCAGTCCAGGATATATCATCGCTCTTTCCTCTCCACAACAGCCATGCTGTGTGGAACCAGCGCCAAACACCGCTCAGGTATGGATGGCCCTGCACAGCTTCTCTCCAGTGTGTGTGTGTGTGTGTGTGTGTGTGTGTGTGTGTGTGTGTGTGTGTGTGCGCGCGCGTATGTGTATGTGTGTGTGTATGTGTGTGTATGTGTGTGCGTGTGTGTATGTGTGTGTGTGTAGGTGTATGTGTGTGTATGTGTGTGCGTGTGTGTGTGTGTGTACGTGTGCGTATGTGTGTGTGTGTGCGTGTGTGTGTGTGTGCGCGTGTATGTGTGTGTACGTGTGTCTGTGAGTGTGTGTGCGCGTGCGTGAGTGTGTGTGTGTGCGTGTGTGTGTGCATGTGCGCGCGCGCGCGCGTGTGTGTGCGTGTGTGTGTGTGTGTGTGTGTGCCGAAACAAGGGTAGCACAAGTTGACTAACTCAAATCTAATAGGTAGAGTAAATTGGGCTGAATCTGTAAAACACTGTGTTGCAATCCTCTTGTTGTACGGGGGTTCTCCTAGCTTGCGCCGGGAAGTCGAAGTTCACAAACGCTGGTGATCGTTTTCGATCAAACTTTATTCACGCACTGGTCGATACACAGGAGCAACAATCCGTAAATAACTTTGTCGTAACAACTACACTCTACGCGCAATGCCGCAGAGGACTTGCTCCTTACAAAGGAGTCCTCATCTTAACTCTGTCATGTCTGCTGTGTTCTTCATTACGTCTTTTAAGGGCATAGTAGATGTTCGTAGCCACTTTTCATGACTTTAATTACGTTCCTGCCATCAATCAAATAGCCAGCGCCTCAATATTTCACAGATTGCAGGTATAGCTTAAGATACTTTTGTCTTATATCTTCATACAGCGAGCATTCCATTAAAAAATGTCTTTATTTTCCAAACTGTTCACTCAAAACGGGCTACACAACTTCTGTCTTTCTCATAATTATCTTCTGTTTATATTTACATAATTGATTCTCAGCCAAAATCGCATAGGAGTATGTCTGAATTCCATCCGATTCATAGTTGGCAATTGTTGTGAAGGTTCTAGAACGAACGAGTATGTCATAGGGTCTGTTTACAGCAACCTCTTCCCTAATGCCATTGGTCAGCACGAAATCGGCCTGCTCAACTCATATTTTTCCTTCATCCTCCTCACACTTCTGCAGCCATCTCGTGAGAATCGAGGTGTAGCGTTTGCATTTGATACTTTATAGTGAGCTGTCCCTATTCGTTGGGGGGTCCTGTCTGCCCCCTGTGTTGAAGGGCAGTCCAAAGCTGCAGTGGAAGGGCAGTCCGAAGCTGCAGTGGAAGGGCAGTCCAAAGTCTTGGTGCAGTGGAAGGGCAGTCCAAAGTCTTTGTGCAGTGGAAGGGCAGTCCAAAGCTGCAGTGGAAGGGCAGTCCAGAGTCTTGGTGCAGTGGAAGGGCAGTCCAAAGCTGCAGTGGAAGGGCAGTCCAGAGTCTTGGTGCAGTGGAAGGGCAGTCCACAGTTGCAGTGGAAGGGCAGTCCAAAGTCTTAGTGCAGTGGAAGGGCAGTCCAAAGTCTTTGTGCAGTGGAAGGGCAGTCCAAAGCTGCAGTGGAAGGGCAGTCCACAGTTGCAGTGGAAGGGCAGTGCAAAGTCTTGGTGCAGTGGAAGGGCAGTCCAAAGTCTTGGTGCAGTGGAAGGGCAGTCCAAAGCTGCAGTGGAAGGGCAGTCCAAAGTCTTGGTGCAGTGGAAGGGCAGTCCACAGTTGCAGTGGAAGGGCAGTCCAAAGTCTTGGTGCAGTGGAAGGGCAGTCCACAGTTGCAGTGGAAGGGCAGTCCAAAGTCTTGTAGCAGTGGAAGGGCAGTCCACAGTTGCAGTGGAAGGGAAGTCCAAAGTCTTGGTGCAGTGGAAGGGCAGTCCAAAGTCTTGGTGCAGTGGAAGGGTAGTCCAAAGTCTTGGTGCAGTGGAAGGGAAGTCCAAAAATGCAGTGGAAGGGCAGTCCAAAGTCTTGTAGCAGTGGAAGGGCAGTCCACAGTTGCAGTGGAAGGGCAGTCCAAAGTCTTGGTGCAGTGGAAGGGCAGTCCAAAGATGCAGTGGAAGGGCAGTCCAAAGTCTTGGTGCAGTGGAAGGGCAGTCCAGAGTCTTGGTGCAGTGGAAGGGCAGTCCAAAGTCTTGGTGCAGTGGAAGGGCAGTCCAAAGTCTTGGTGCAGTGGAAGGGCAGTCCAAAGTCTTGGTGCAGTGGAAGGGCAGTCCAAAGCTGCAGTGGAAGGGCAGTCCAAAGTCTTGGTGCAGTGGAAGGGAAGTCCAAAGTCTTGGTGCAGTGGAAGGGCAGTCCAAAGTCTTGGTGCAGTGGAAGGGCAGTCCAAAGCTGCAGTGGAAGGGCAGTCCAAAGTCTTGGTGCAGTGGAAGGGAAGTCCAAAGTCTTGGTGCAGTGGAAGGGCAGTCGAAAGTCTTGGTGCAGTGGAAGGGCAGTCCAAAGTCTTGGTGCAGTGGAAGGGCAGTCCAAAGTCTTGGTGCAGTGGAAGGGCAGTCCAAAGCTGCAGTGGAAGGGCAGTCCAAAGTCTTGGTGCAGTGGAAGGGCAGTCCAAAGTCTTGGTGCAGTGGAAGGGCAGTCCAAAGTCTTGGTGCAGTGGAAGGGCAGTCCAAAGCTGCAGTGGAAGGGCAGTCCAAAGTCTTGGTGCAGTGGAAGGGAAGTCCAAAGTCTTGGTGCAGTGGAAGGGCAGTCCAAAGTCTTGGTGCAGTGGAAGGGCAGTCCAAAGCTGCAGTGGAAGGGCAGTCCAAAGTCTTGGTGCAGTGGAAGGGCAGTCCAAAGTCTTGGTGCAGTGGAAGGGCAGTCCAAAGTCTTGGTGCAGTGGAAGGGCAGTCCAAAGTCTTGGTGCAGTGGAAGGGCAGTCCAAAGTCTTGGTGCAGTGGAAGGGCAGTCCAAAGCTGCAGTGGAAGGGCAGTCCAAAGTCTTGGTGCAGTGGAAGGGCAGTCCACAGTTGCAGTGGAAGGGCAGTCCAAAGTCTTGGTGCAGTGGAAGGGCAGTCCACAGTTGCAGTGGAAGGGCAGTCCAAAGTCTTGTAGCAGTGGAAGGGCAGTCCACAGTTGCAGTGGAAGGGAAGTCCAAAGTCTTGGTGCAGTGGAAGGGCAGTCCAAAGTCTTGGTGCAGTGGAAGGGCAGTCCAAAGTCTTGGTGCAGTGGAAGGGAAGTCCAAAGTCTTGGTGCAGTGGAAGGGCTGTCCAAAGTCTTGGTGCAGTGGAAGGGCAGTCCAAAGTCTTGGTGCAGTGGAAGGGAAGTCCAAAGTCTTGGTGCAGTGGAAGGGCAGTCCAAAGATGCAGTGGAAGGGCAGTCCAAAGTCTTGTAGCAGTGGAAGGGCAGTCCACAGTTGCAGTGGAAGGGCAGTCCAAAGTCTTGGTGCAGTGGAAGGGCAGTCCAAAGATGCAGTGGAAGGGCAGTCCAAAGTCTTGGTGCAGTGGAAGGGCAGTCCACAGTTGCAGTGGAAGGGCAGTCCAAAGTCTTGTAGCAGTGGAAGGGCAGTCCACAGTTGCAGTGGAAGGGCAGTCCAAAGTCTTGGTGCAGTGGAAGGGCAGTCCAAAGATGCAGTGGAAGGGCAGTCCAAAGTCTTGGTGCAGTGGAAGGGCAGTCCACAGTTGCAGTGGAAGGGCAGTCCAAAGTCTTGGTGCAGTGGAAGGGCAGTCCACAGTTGCAGTGGAAGGGCAGTCCAAAGTCTTGTAGCAGTGGAAGGGCAGTCCACAGTTGCAGTGGAAGGGAAGTCCAAAGTCTTGTAGCAGTGGAAGGGCAGTCCAAAGTCTTGGTGCAGTGGAAGGGCAGTCCAAAGTCTTGGTGCAGTGGAAGGGCAGTCCAAAGTCTTGGTGCAGTGGAAGGGCAGTCCAAAGTCTTGGTGCAGTGGAAGGGCAGTCCAAAGTCTTGGTGCAGTGGAAGGGCAGTCCAAAGTCCTGGTGCAGTGGAAGGGAAGTCCAAAGCTGCAGTGGAAGGGCAGTCCAAAGTCTTGGAGCAATGAAAGGGCAGTCATAAGTCTTGTAGCAGTGGAAGGGCAGTCCAAAGTCTTGGTGCAGTGGAAGGGCAGTCCAAAGCTGCAGTGGAAGGGCAGTCCAAAGTCTT
>JAWQFJ010012670.1:0-15000 GCA_034096865.1 Theodoxus fluviatilis | reverse complement strand
AAAACATACATAGTGACTTGACCTTGCTTCAAGGTCAAGGTCACATGAGCTCTTTAAAGTTAGATAACATACAGTATTTTGAAGTGACCTTGACCCTGAACTATGGAAGATAACTCTGCCAAACTTCATAACATTGTAGTACACATGTTATACTTTTATACTAGGTCACCAGTGTTGTCCGTCCGGGCGTACAGGCGTCTGGGCGTCCTGTCGTCCGTAAAAAACTTTGACGTTGGATTTTTCTCGGAGACTATTAAGTCTATCAACACCCAATTTGGCATGATAGTGTACGATGACAAGGCGTAAAAAAAATTACATAGTGACTTGACCTTGCTTCAAGGTGAAGGTCGCAGGGGCCGTAAATGTTGTATAAAAACACAGCTTTTTCACATTTTCCCAATTTTCTCTGAAGTTGTTTAGATTAGATACCTGACCTATATATGGTATATAGGGCAAAGTAATCGCTATCTTTTGATACTAATTTGATTGACTTTGCTTCAAGGTCAAGGTCACAGGAGCTCTTTAAAGTTGGATTGTATACCTATTTTGAAGTGACCTTGACCCTGAACTATGGAAGATAACTCTTCCAAACTTCATAACATTGTAGTACACCTGCTATACTTTCATACTAGGTCACCCGTGTCGTCCGTCCGGGCGTCCGGGCGTCCGGGCGTCCTGTCATCCGTAAAAAACTTTAACGTTGGAATTTTCAATTTGGCATGATGGTGTTTGATGACAAGGCGTCAAAAAACATACATAGTGACGACCTTGCTTCAAGGTCCAGGTCGCAGGGGCCGTAAATGTTGTCTAAAAAACAGCCATTTTTCACATCCTCTCAGCATGTGAGTCGTGTGGGCTTTGCCCTTCTTGTCTCATTTCAAACCATACTTGGACGATGTGACAGTGGATGGGTCGTAAAACGTGAGATGTCAAGGCACATCACACAAACTAGCACAGCAGTGTCAGATCTGTTCAGGGCGTGTTTTAAAAAGTCACCCTGAGAAGAGGGACACATACCAGCGTGGATGTACGACCTTTGACCTGCCACAGAACGGGCAGGCGTTGCAACTTGCCATCAGGGGGCGCGGTGCTAAGTGGACGGAAATCCTGGGAGCTCCATTACCTGACTCCTGCCACAGCGAGCCAGAAAACACGGCCAACTCTCTCCCCCTCTTCACCCCAACCCCCTCTCCTCTCTCTCCTCTCTCTCCCCCTGTCCCCGCCGTCTTGCCGAGAGCATGTTCACACAGAGCACGACAGACGGCAGCGGATACACACACGTAGGCATGCTGATGAGGTGACTGCACGTCATGGCGGATAAGCTAGGACAGGAGGGTGAGTTGACCCTCTGCTTTCTCCTTTCCCTTCGCCCAGCTGTCCTTATCTCATAGGAATTTCTTCGCTCTCTTCTCTTCTCTTTTCTCTTCTCTTTTCTCTCCTCTCTTCTCTCCTCTCCTCTCTTCTCTCCTCTCCTCTCTTCTCTCTTCTCTCCTCTCCTGTCTCCTCTCCTGTCCTCTCTCCTCTCTCCTGTCCTCTCTCCTCTCTTCTGTCCTCTCTCCTCTCTCTCTCCTCTCTCCTGTCCTCTCTCCTGTCCTCTCTCCTCTCCTCTCTCCTCTCACATCTCCTCTCTCCTCTCCCGTCTCCTCTCCTTTTTCCTCTCCTCTCTTCTCTCCTCTCCTCTCCTCTCTCCTGTCCTCTCTCCTCTCCTCTCTCCTCTCTCCTGCCCTCTCTCCTGTCTTCTCTCCTCTCCTCTCTCCTCTCCTCTCTCCTCTCCTCTCTCCTCTCTTCTCTCCTCTCCTCTCTCCTCTCTCCTCTCACATCTCCTCTCTCCTCTCTCATCTCCTCTCTCCTCTCTCATATCCTCTCTCCTCTCCTCTCTCCTCTCCTCTCCCCTCTCCTCCCCTCCCCCCTCTCCTCCCCTCTCCCCTCTCCTCCCCTCTCCTCCTCTCCTCCTCTCCTCCCCTCTCCTCTCCTCTCCTCCCCTCTCCTCCCCTCTCCCTCCCCTCTCCTCCCCTCTCCTCCCCTTTCCTCCCCTCTCCTCCCCTCCCTCCTCTCCTCCCCTCTCCTCCCCTCTCCTCTCTCCTCTCCTCTCTCTCTCCTCATCCTCTCCTCTTCTTTCCTCTCCTCTCCTCTCCCCTCCCCTCCCCTCCCCTCCCCTCCCCTCCCCTCCCCTCCCCTCCCCTCCCCTCCCCTCCCCTCCCCTCCCCTCCCCTCCCCTCCCCTCCCCTCCCCTCCCCTCCCCTCCCCTCCCCTCCCCTCCCCTCCCGTCCCCTCCCCTCCCCTCCCCTCCCCTCCCCTCCCCTCCCCTCCCCTCCCGTCCCCTCCCGTCCCCTCCCCTCTCCCGTCCGCTCCCGTCCCCTCCTCTCTCCTCTCTCTCCCCTCTCTCCTCCCCCGTCCCCTCCTCCCTCTTCTCCCCCCTCCTCTCCCGCGTTGCTCAGTGGCTCACGCCGTCGACAGGCGTCATTGCATCACTAGAGCGTCATCGCATCACTAGAGCGTCATTGCATCACTAGAGCGTCATTGCATCACAAGAGCGTCATTGCATCATTAGTGCGTCATTGCATCACTAGATCGTCATTGCATCACTAGATCGTCATTGCATCACTTGTCACGGTAACTCATTGTAAGGCCTTGTCACTGTAGCGCCTTGTAAGGCCTTGTCACTGTAGCGCCTTGTAAGGCCTTGTCACGGTAACTCATTGTAAGGCCTTGTCACTGTAGCGCCCTGTAAGCCCTTGTCACTGTAGCGCCTTGTAAGGCCTTGTCACTGTAGCGCCCTGTAAGGCCTTGTCACTGTAGCGCCTTGTAAGGCCTTGTCACTGCAACGCCTTATAAGGCCTTGCAACTGTAGCGCCCTGTAAGGCCTTGTTACTGTAGCGCCCTGTAAGGCCTTGTCACTGCAACGCCTTGTAAGGCCTTGTCACTGTAGCGCCTTGTAAGGCCTTGTCACTGTAGCGCCTTGTAAGGCCTTGTCACTGTAGCGCCCTGTAAGGCCTTGTCACTGTAGCGCCCTGTAAGGCCTTGACACGGTAGCGCCTTTTAAGGCCTTGTCACTGTAGCGCCTTGTAAGGCCTTGTCACTGTAGCGCCTTGTAAGGCCTTGTCGTTCCTGTAACGCCATGTAAGGGCTTGTCACTGTAGCGCCCTTTAAAGCCTTCTCACTGTAGCGCCCTGTAAGTTCTTGTCACTGTAGCGCCCTGTAAGTCCTTGTCAATGTAGCGCCTTGTAAGGCATTGTCACTGTAGCGCCCTGTAAGGCCTTGTCACTGTAGCGCCCTGTAAGGCCTTGTCACTGTAGCGCCTTGTAAGGCCTTGTCACTGTAGCGCCCTGTAAGTCCTTGTCACTGTAGCGCCCTGTAAGGCCTTGTCACTGTAGCGCCCTGTAAGGCCTTGTCACTGTAGCGCCTTGTAAGGCCTTGTCACTGTAGCGCCCTGTAAGGCCTTGTCACTGTAGCGCCTTGTAAGGCCTTGTCACTGTAGCGCCCTGTAAGGCCTTGTCACTGTAGCGCCTTGTAAGGCTTTGTCACGGAAACTCATTGTAAGGCCTTGTCACTGTAGCGCCCTGTAAGGCCATGTCAATGTAGCGCCTTGTAAGGCCTTGTCACGGTAGCGCCTTGTAAGGCCTTGTCACTGTAGCGCCCTGTAAGGCCTTGTCACTGTAGCGCCCTGTAAGGCCTTGTCACTGTAGCGCCCTGTAAGGCCTTGTCACTGTAGGGCCCTTTGAGTCCTTGTCACTGTAGCGCCTTGTAATGTCTTGTCACTGTAGCGCCCTGTAAGGCTTATCACTGTAGCGCCCTGTAAGGCCTTGTCACTGTAGCGCCTTGTAAGGCCTTGTCACTGTAGCGCGCTGTAAGGCATTGTCACTGTAGCGCCCTGTAAGGCCTTGTCACGGTAGCGCCTTGTAAGGCCTTACAAGGCGCTACAGTGACAAGGCCTTACAAGGCGCTACAGTGACAGGGCCTTACAAGGCGCTACAGTGACAAGGCCTTACAAGGCACTACCGTTACAAGGCCTTACAGGGCGCTACAGTGACAAGGCCTTACAGCGCGCTACAGTGACAAGGCCTTACAAGGCGCTACAGTGACAAGGCCTTACAGGGCGCTACAGTGACAAGGCCTTACAGGGCGCTACAGTGACAAGGCCTTACAAGGCGCTACAGTGACAAGGCCTTACAAGGCGTTGCAGTGACAAGGCCTTACAGGGCGCTACAGTAACAAGGCCTTACAGGGCGCTACAGTTGCAAGGCCTTACAGCGCGCTACAGTGACAAGGCCTTGCAAGGCGCTACAGTGACAAGGCCTTACAGGGCGCTACAGTGACAAGGCCTTACAAGGCGCTACAGTGACAAGGCCTTACAAGGCGCTACAGTGACAAGGCCTTACAGGGCGTTACATGGACAAGGCCTTACAAGGCGTTACAGTAACAAGGCCTTACAGGGCGCTACAGTGACAAGGCCTTACAGGGCGTTACAGTGACAAGGCCTTACAAGGCCTTGCAGTGACAAGGCCTTACAAGGCGCTACAGTGACAAGGCCTTACAGGGCGCTACAGTGACAAGGCCTTACAGGGCGCTAGAGTGACAAGGCTTTCCAGGGCGCTACACTGACAAGGCCTTACAGGGCGCTACAGTGACAAGGCCTTACAGCGCGCTACAGTGACAAGGCCTTAGAAGGCGTTGCAGTGACAAGGCCTTACAAGGCGCTACAGTGACAAGGCTTACCAGTGTGCTACAGTGACAAGGCCTTACAGCGCGCTACAGTGATAAGGCCTTACAGGGCGCTACAGTGACAAGGCCTTACAATGAGTTACCGTGACAAGGCCTTACAGGGCGCTACAGTGACACGGCCTTACAGAGTGCTACAGTGACAAGGCCTTACAAGGCGTTACAGTGACAAGGCCTTACATGGCGCTACAGCGACAAGGCCTTACAGGGCGCTACAATGACAAAGCCTTACAAGGCGCTACAGTGACAACGCCTTACAGGGCGTTACATTAACAAGGCCTTACAGGGCGCTACAGTAACAAGGCCTTACAGGGCGCTACAGTGACAAGGCCTTACAGGGCGTTACAGTGACAAGGCCTTACAAGGCGCTACAGTGACAAGGCCTTACAGGGCGTTGCAGTGACAAGGCCTTACAAGGCGCTACAGTGACAAGGCCTTACAGGGCGCTACAGTGACAAGGCCTTACAGAGCGCTACAGTGACAAGGCCTTACAATGAGTTACCGTGACAAGGCCTTACAGGGCGCTACAGTGACAAGGCCTTACAAGGCGCTACAGTGACAAGGCCTTACAAGGCGTTGCAGTGACAAGGCCTTACAAGGCGCTACAGTGACAAGGCCTTACAGGGCGTTACAGTGACAAGGCCTTACAAGGCGCTACAGTGACAAGGCCTTACAGGGCGCTACAGTGACAAGGCCTTACAAGGCGCTACAGTGACAAGGCCTTACAAGGCGCTACAGTGACAAGGCCTTACAAGGCGTTGCAGTGACAAGGCTTTCCAGGGCGCTACAGTGACAATGCCTTACAGGGTGCTACATTGACAAGGACTTACAGGGCGCTACAGTGACAAGGCCTTACAGGGCGCTACAGTGACAAGTGTGCTGTACACTCCTACACTGCACACACCGCAGCCATCATAGTAAGTTCCACAACAGTAATCTTTACTAGCCAAATCCGCAAAAGCACCGCGGAACCTTAGAAGAGAACAAACCGGTCTACCTACATGACCACCGCACCGCTCCCGGACAGCACAACACTCAGGCTGTCCTTCAACAAGAAGTAATGGGGAGCCACTAGCTATTGAACCTTAGGTCCTTTTATTTACAAAAGTATGCTGACTCAGCACCAAAAAACCCGCTTGGCACGAGAAAATCGCAAATTACTAGCATAGCCTAAAACGTAGCATTTACCACGAGCATTGTGCTCAGCGCCCAAACGCCGCGCTAGTGACAAAAGGCACACACTGTTGTGGCTGTAGTGGTCACTGTGTTGTGGCTTTAGTGGTACACACTGTTGTGGCTGTAGTGGTACAAAGTGTTGTGGCAGTAGTGGTACACAGTGTTGTGGCTGAAGTGGTACACGGTGTTGTGGCTGTAGTGGTACACAGTGTTGTGGCTGTAGTGTTACACGGTGTTGTGGCTGAGTGGTACACACTGTTGTGGCTGTAGTGGTACACGGTGTTGTGGCTGTAGTGGTACACGGTGTTGTGGCTGTAGTAGTACACGGTGTTGTGGCTGTAGTGGTACACAGTGTTGTGGCGGTAGTGGTGCACGGTGTTGTGGCTGTAGTGGTGCACGGTGTTGTGGCTGTAGTGGTACACGGTGTTGTGGCTGTAGTGGTACACAGTGTTGTGGCGGTAGTGGTGCACGGTGTTGTGGCTGTAGTGGTACACAGTGTTGTGGCGGTAGTGGTGCACGGTGTTGTGGCTGTAGTGGTACACGGTGTTGTGGCTGTAGTGGTACACAGTGTTGTGGCTGTAGTGGTACACGGTGTTGTGGCTGTAGTGGTACACAGTGTTGTGGCTGTAGTGGTACACGGTGTTGTGGCTGTAGTGGTACACGGTGTTGTTCCTGTAGTGGTACACAGTGTTTTGGCTGTAGTGGTGCACGGTGTTGTGGCTGTAGTGGTACACGGTGTTGTGGCTGTAGTGGTACACGGTGTTGTGGCTGTAGTGGTACACGGTGTTGTGGCTGTAGTGGTGCACGGTGTTGTGGCTGTAGTGGTACACGGTGTTGTGGCTGTAGTGGTACACAGTGTTGTGGCTGAAGTAGTACACGGTGTTGTGGCTGTAGTGGTGCACGGTGTTGTGGCTGAAGTGGTACACGGTGTTGTGGCTGTAGTGGTGCACGGTGTTGTGGCTGTAGTGGTACACAGTGCTGTGGCTATAGTGGTACACAGTGTTGTGGCTGTAGTGGTACACTGTGTTGTGGCTGTAGTGGTACAAGGTGTTGTGGTTGTAGTGGAACACGGTGTTGTGGCTGTAGTGGTACACAGTGTTGCGGCTGTAGTGGTACAAGGTGTTGTGGTTGTAGTGGAACACGGTGTTGTGGCTGTAGTGGTACACGGTGTTGTGGCTGTAGTGGTACACGGTGTTGTGGCTGTAGTGGTACACGGTATTGTGGCTGTAGTGGTACACAGTGTTGTGGCTGTAGTGGTACACGGTGTTGTGCCTGTAGTGATACAGTGTTGTGGCTGTAGTGGTACACGGTGTTGTGGCTGTAGTGGTACACGGTATTGTGGCTGTAGTGGTACATGGTGTTGTGGCTGTAGTGTTACACGGTGTTGTGGCTGAAGTGTTACACGGTGTTGTGGCTGTAGTGGTGCACGGTGTTGTGCGTGTAGTGATACAGTGTTGTGGCTGTAGTGGTACACACTATTGTGGCTGTAGTGGTACACAGTGTTGTGGCTGTAGTGGTACACAGTGTTGTGGCTGTAGTGGTACACGGTGTTGTGGCTGTAGTGGTACACGGTGTTGTGGCTGTAGTGGTAAACGGTATTGTGGCTGTAGTGGTACAAAGTGTTGTGGCTGTAGGGGTACACAGTGTTGTGGCTGAGTGGTACACACTGTTGTGGCTGTAGTGGTACACAGTGTTGTGGCTGTAGTGGTACAGTGTTGTGGCTGTAGTGGTACACAGTGTTGTGTGTGTAGTGGTACACGGTGTTGTGGCTGTAGTGATACAGTGTTGTGGCTGTAGTGGTACACAGTGTTGTGTGTGTAGTGGTACACGGTGTTGTGGCTGTAGTGGTACACAGTGTTGTGGCTGTAGTGGTAAACGGTGTTGTGGCTGTAGTGGTACACGGTGTTGTGGCTGTAGTGGTACACGGTGTTGTGCCTGTAGTGATACAGTGTTGTGGCTGTAGTGGTACACAGTGTTGTGGCTGTAGTGGTACACGGTGTTGTGCCTGTAGTGGTACACGGTGTTGTGGCTGTAGTGGTACACGGTGTTGTGGCTGTAGTGGTACACGGTGTTGTTCCTGTAGTGGTACACAGTGTTGTGGCTGTAGTGGTACACGGTGTTGTGGCTGTAGTGGTACACAGTGTTGTGGCTGTAGTGGTACACGGTGTTGTGGCTGTAGTGGTACACAGTGTTGTGGCTGTAGTGGTACACAGTGTTGTGGCTGTAGTGGTACACGGTGTTGTGGCTGTAGTGGTACACAGTGTTGTGGCTGTAGTGGTACACGGTGTTGTGGCTGTATGGGACACAGTGTTGTGGCTGTAGTGGTGCACAGTGTTGTGGCTGTAGTGGTACACGGTGTTGTGGCTGTAGTGGTACACAGTGTTGTGGCTGTAGTGGTACACGGTGTTGTGGCTGTAGTGATACACGGTGTTGTGGCTGTAGTGGTGCACGGTGTTGTGGCTGTAGTGGTACACAGTGTTGTGGCTGTAGTGGTACACAGTGTTGTGGCTGTAGTGGTACACAGTGTTGTGGCTGTAGTGGTACACAGTGTTGTGGCTGTAGTGGTACACGGTGTTGTGGCTGTAGTGGTACACAGTGTTGTGGCTGTAGTGGTACACGGTGTTGTGGCTGTAGTGATACACGGTGTTGTGGCTGTAGTGGTGCACGGTGTTGTGGCTGTAGTGGTACACAGTGTTGTGGCTGTAGTGGTACACGGTGTTGTGGCTGTAGTGATACACGGTGTTGTGGCTGTAGTGGTACACAGTGTTGTGGCTGTAGTGGTACACGGTGTTGTGGCTGTATGGGACACAGTGTTGTGGCTGTAGTGGTACACGGTGTTGTGGCTGTAGTGGTACACAGTGTTGTGGCTGTAGTGGTACACGGTGTTGTGGCTGTAGTGGTACACGGTGTTGTGGCTGTAGGGGTACACAGTGTTGTGGCTGTAGGGGTACATGGTTTTATGGCTGTAGTGGTACACAGTGTTGTGGATGTAGTGGTACACATTGTTGTGGCTGTAGTGGTACACTGTGTTGAGGCTGTAGTGGTACACGGTGTTGTGGCTGTAGTGGTACACAGTGTAGTGGCTGTAGTGGTACACGGTGTTGTGGATGTAGTAGTACACAGAGCGTTTGTCATCGTCGTCTACACAATACAGTGTCTGTCATCGTCATCTGCACAATACAGTGTCTGTCATCGTCCTCTGCACAACACACAATGTATGTCATCGTCCTCTGCAAAACACACAGCGTTTGTCATGCTCTTCTACACAATACAGTGTCTGTCATCGTCCTCTGCACAACACACAGCGTCTGTCATTGTGCTCTACACAACATACAGTGTCTGTCATCGACCTCTACACAACACAGTGTCTGTCATCGCCCTCTACACACCACAGCGTTCGTTATCGTCCTCTACACAACACACAGCGCTCGTCATCGTCCTCTACACAATACAGTGTATGTCATCGTCCCCTACACAATACAGTGTCTGTCATCGTCCCCTACACAACACAGTGTCTGTCATCGTCCCCTACACAATACAGTGTCTGTCATCGTTCCCGACACAATACAGTGTATGTCATCGTCCCCTACACAATACAGCGTATGTCATCGTCCCCTACACAACACAGTGTCTGTCATCGTCCCCTACACAACACGCAGCGTCTTTCCGTCGGCTTGGCTGCCTGCCTACTTGTCTGTCTGCCTGTCTATCTGCCTGTCTCCAAGTGTGCCAAACAGGGACTGACGTCATCGGTTTGGCGTCTGTCGCACGTTGTTTCCTTCCTCAGGTTGGACTACGCACGTACACACACTAAACGCGGCATCGAAAATATACGGCCTCTTATCAGTCACACTTTCTCGAGCCGATGTATGACAGAAAACGCAAATAACTTCTAAGAAAATGTATTTGTTTTCTGAATAGAGAGTGCATGAGAGATTTGAGTTCCTAGACAGTTCAGGTTAGGCCGAAATCTACCCTTTACTTCGGAATAAAATGATGTGGCCTTCTTCGAAAACTAAATCTTGAGCTGTAGTGAAGGTCAGCCTTGTGTCTGTGAGGAAGTTATGGCCGGAGACGCGTTGTCGTCACTTCCTTAGTCATTTGTAGAAGCCACGTGCTTTCAACCATGTTGTAGGAGGCGAGCGCTGTCTGCTAAGCTGTGCTACGGGAGACGTGCAACCATGCAGACTTCTTGCTGCGTGAAAAATTGTTTTAACAACCAACAAAAAGAAAAAAAAATTAAGAAGAGTCAAACGCTCCTACTACTTTATACCATCAGAGAAAACCAATCTTGGTCCGATTGTGCAAAGGGTGACCGAAGCTAGACGAAGAGAATGGAAAAAGAAGATTTACAGAATAGATAAGACCTTCGAGACAAACACCCGGCGAGAATGAGTAGACATCTCCCACGAATCCCGCTGCGAAGAATCGATAGGCTTCCAAAGACCTCTAATTCTTAAACTCTTCCAATGTGTACGCCGATGTTCCGAGTACAACAACTAAATATGTCCACGGCACTCGTTGGCGGAATGTTCCTCAATTCCGGATCAAGTTGGTCCTTCGTCAGCTGGTATGGATGGATGGATGGATGGAGTTTTACGGCTTATCAGCCTTTGTAGGCTATGTAAGGCTACCGAGCACAAAAACCACTAGAATAGTTCCGAGTCAGCGCAAATTAAGTCACGATGTTCCTAGTTAAACGCCTCTTACGAATCGCGGAGGGAGACGCGGTGGGTCAATTCTATACCCCCTCCCTAACCCACATAGAGCGTCAGCTGGTATGGATCGAGACCGCCGATCACCTCAATTTTGTTGAGGTAACGTTGACGGGCATCGGGCTTGCGAAAGTCAACGTAACGCGTTTTCTTCCTCACGGACATCACCTAAGAAAGAAAAATGTACCAACTAGCTCAGATTTTGATGTTGGTTTCTTGGCATTTCCAGCTTACCATGTCGGAGCAGATGAAACAAATGACAGAAAAGCGAAACGATCACTCATGCATTTAGTTTTGATGCGTGTCCGGGACACTCCCCGCAGTGTGTTTTGTTTGCTTTGAGCACTAGCTGTAAGTGTAAAAATGGTCAGTTATTAATATAATCGGTGATTTTAGTTGTCATGAAACTTTGTTTTGAGCTTTAATGCCATTTTCTTGTCATCATCTTACACGTCACATTACGCCGAATGCGGGCAAGTTGATCATGCACTCATCGACTCGATGATCGTGAATTTTCTGTCCTCGCCAGACCAGGGAAACGAAATTGTCAATTCAAGCCAGAACTAAACAGTTATCTGCTGCCACACATTCGAGCTTTACATGAAACATTATATCACACTAGCTCGATCGTCCGCTGGCGTAGTTGCTACGGTTCGATCGCGTTCGTCTGCTAGGTACGTACGGTGTGGTTTGTTTACTTATCTTCTGTGGGTTTTGTGCAGAAATTATACGTTACAATGGTCTATTATGACTATTTTCGATTAGTTTTTAATCTAATTAATCCTTTAATGTCATCCTTTTGCCACGATCTAGCGATCATCACTCCTCAACACAGATCCGAAACATACCCTAACATATAGCACCGGAAGTTATATAACCTACCATCATGGCTGTGCTGCTAATTACCATATGACCCCTGGTGAACTCTTCACCGGCCATTGCCGGCACCGGCACCTCAGATATGTGCCTGCAGCTTGACACGGGGTGGGGGGTGGGGACGTCATAGGAAAGTTGGCCCCACTGCCGACTTCCTTTGACACGGGGTGGGGGGTGGGGACGTCATAGGAAAGTTGGCCCCACTGCCGACTTCCTTTGACACGGGGTGGGGGGTGGGGACGTCATAGGAAAGTTGGCCCCACTGCCGACTTCCTTTGACACGGGGTGGGGGGTGGGGACGTCATAGGAAGTTGGCCCCACTGCCGACTTCCTTTGACACGGGGTGGGGGGGTGGGGACGTCATAGGAAAGTTGGCCCCACTGCCGACTTCCTTTGACACGGGGTGGGGGGTGGGGACGTCATAGGAAAGTTGGCCCCACTGCCGACTTCCTTTGACACGGGGTGGGGGGTGGGGACGTCATAGGAAAGTTGGCCCCCACTGCCGACTTCCTTTGACACGGGGTGGGGGGTGGGGACGTCATAGGAAAGTTGGCCCCACTGCCGACTTCCTTTGACACGGGGTGGGGGGGTGGGGACGTCATAGGAAAGTTGGCCCCACTGCCGACTTCCTTTGACACGGGGTGGGGGGTGGGGACGTCATAGGAAAGTTGGCCCCACTGCCGACTTCCTTTGACACGGGGTGGGGGGTGGGGACGTCATAGGAAAGTTGGCCCCACTGCCGACTTCCTTTGACACGGGGTGGGGGGGTGGGGACGTCATAGGAAAGTTGGCCCCACTGCCGACTTCCTTTGACACGGGGTGGGGGGTGGGGACGTCATAGGAAAGTTGGCCCCACTGCCGACTTCCTTTGACACGGGGTGGGGGGTGGGGACGTCATAGGAAAGTTGGCCCCACTGCCGACTTCCTTTGACACGGGGTGGGGGGTGGGGACGTCATAGGAAAGTTGGCCCCACTGCCGACTTCCTTTGACACGGGGTGGGGGGTGGGGACGTCATAGGAAAGTTGGCCCCACTGCCGACTTCCTTTGACACGGGGTGGGGGGGTGGGGACGTCATAGGAAAGTTGGCCCCACTGCCGACTTCCTTTGACACGGGGTGGGGGGTGGGGACGTCATAGGAAAGTTGGCCCCACTGCCGACTTCCTTTGACACGGGGTGGGGGGTGGGGACGTCATAGGAAAGTTGGCCCCACTGCCGACTTCCTTTGACACGGGGTGGGGGGTGGGGACGTCATATGAAAGTTGGCCCCACTGCCGACTTCCTGTGAACACAGAGCATGCACAGTCGCGCGTACTTCCGTCATCGAGCCACGGGGCGACCGGATGTGGTGTCAGGAAAGGTGCAATTTGACATGAGCGAAGTTTGTCAGGGAATGCGACACAGTCGTGTACGTGTGAGCTGCCTTTGACACACAGCCATTGCCTGGGCAGTGGACAGTGTTGTCTTGTCATCTGTGGCCCCCCAGACTGGACAGTGGGCAGTGTGGTCTTGTCATCTGTGGCCCCCCAAACTGGACAGTGGGCAGTGTGGTCTTGTCATCTGTGGCCCCCCAGACAGGACAGTGGACAGTGTGGTCTTGTCATCTGTGGCCCCCCAGACTGGACAGTGGGCAGTGTTGCCTTGTCATCTGTGGCCCACCAGACTGGACAGTGGGCAGTGTTGCCTTGTCATCTGTGGCCCACCTGACTGGACAGTGGGCAGTGTGGCCTTGTCATCTGTGGCCCACCAGACTGGGCAGTGTTGCCTTGTCATCTGTGGCCCACCTGACTAGACAGTGTTGTCTTGTCACCTGTACCCCCCCAGACTGGACAGTGGGCATTGTTGTCTTGTCACCTGTACCCCCCCCAGACTGGACAGTGGGAAGTGTTGTCTTGTCATCTGTACCCCCCAGACTGGACAGTGGGCAGTGTTGTCTTGTCATCTGTGGCCCACCTGACTGGACAGTGGGCAGTGTGGCCTTGTCAGCTGTGGCTCACCTGACTAGACAATGTTGTCTTGTCATCTGTGGTGTTACAGCCCAAAAGGGTTGCAACATTGTTGTCTATTTTGGAGTTAGACTAACTCTCTTTCTCATTCATTCACATGCCTTGCTTTCTCAACGAAGACACGGAGTGGGATAGAATGTCAAATTTCTATTTAATTCGGATCACCAGAATCTTCATGCAAAACATGCAAAATCAAATGCTAAATTACTTCTTCATTGATTAGCAAAATTTAAAATGACCAGCCAGTATCAATTCTTAATAACGTCACGATAATTGTTCATCTTCATTCACGATGAAAAGGAGAGAGTTCAATGTCCACTGTACACGGAGTTCTCAGTGTCAGAGAGAGTTCAGTTCTTGTAAACGTTCAACAGTTCTCAGCATCAAATAGAGTTCGGTTCTTGTCAAAAGTTCATCAGGCGATTAGAAAACACATGGGGACAGAGGGAGGACAGGTTTAATTGTCTACTCATCACTGGTGACGTCTGTAGACTTGGTCAGGAGATCTTCGGGCCCAGGAGGGTGGGACAACGGTGTTATCATTCTTCTGGCAAGGACGTTTTTCTCTCGCCTCCACCGCCTCCACCACCAGCCTTCGAGACAACTACGGGAGTCAGCAGGTCTGGTTTCCTCCAGAGCTTGGCACCAACTAACGATAGTTTCCACAAAGTGTAGAAGCGTCCAGCCCATGCTGTCCACAACATTCCTCCAGGCACTTAGGGGTCCTGGGACCGGCACTAGGGGTCGTGGGACCCCATCCCCAGGAAGGATGTAAACAACATTCCGCAGTTCCGTCTTCCTCGTTATCTACTGAGTCTGAAAGTCATTTATCATTTTCGCCACCTGCAACTCCTCCGAGGTGGTCAGCTATGATTTATCACAGTGGCCCACCTGACTAGACAGTGTTGTCTTGTCATCTGTGGCCCACCTGACTATACAGTGTTGTCTTGTCATCTGTGGCCCACCTGCTGAGAGGTGGCTCCGCCTATGGCGAGAAGATAGCGAGAAAAAAAGGCGGCGGTGGGACACACAAAGCGTTGGCTTTGGTGTTTTCGTAGATGATACATTTTGTTAAAATGTAGCCGGTTCCACAACTGACCAGTTGGGCAGGCAGTTTCGCAGGACGCGGTGAGTGCTTGTTATTGGTCTTTAATTTTTAAAACTGTGTGTTTAGATCACCGATCGGGCTTTCGAGTCATAAAAAATGTCCTGCCAAATCTGAAAGTGGTAGGAGGTCCATCTTCATAGTTCATGATTCGAAATGCACGTGGCGATCTGTGTGTGTTGTTGTACAATTTTGTGTTTTGAGCCGCAAAAGCTACCTACCCGAACGACCGCCTACACTTCCAGCTATTTCTTCCCCTTGCATCAGATATTTACTGACTACAAACCTTCGTTTGACAGGAAAGCAGCTGCAATAACGTCGCTGTCGTCTGTCATTTCATAAAAATGATATTTTTTCAAGGTTTCTCTCGCATTCTGGCCGGCCTCTTGCTCTCTCCACTTCGAC
>JAWQFJ010012669.1:0-17483 GCA_034096865.1 Theodoxus fluviatilis | reverse complement strand
TATTTCGCTAAGTGTTTCAGGCGGAAAAGTACCCCTCAAACTCAAAGTGTACAGTTCTTCCAAGGGAGGTTAATCTTCATCAAAGTTCAGGAGGCGCAGCGCTGCAAAGCGCTGCACGTGATTCACTCCTGAACAGCAATTTTGGGGCGTGATTCACTCAGCGCTGAGCAGCGCTCTGCATCACCGATCCGAGGTGATTCAGACGATTTTGAATCATTTTCAAAATGGCGTCTTCGATCCCGCACTGGCCGTCGATGCGTAAAATAACCCTCAGAAACATCATTTTGGGACTGGAACGGGCTTTATTTGCCCCAAGCGCTCTGTATGAGCGAGTAATGGCAAGTAAGGATGACACAGTAGTGGACTTTATTCATGCAGAATACATTTAAACGTGCATAAACGATGTCTGTGGCAAACATAGGGCGCAGAAGATTTACCCCCCCTTTTACAAGTGAAGCGCTGCACTACATCTGTAGGTGTTCAGGAGAGGCAAAGAGATCTCAATTGCCAACATGAAGCGATCATGCAGCGCTTTGAACTCCTGAACAAGCCTTGTGTGTGCTTGGGGAATAAAATGTCTTCCTTCACAGGCTGAAGGACGAAAAGTGTGAAACGACACTGTGAGAAGCTGTGCTGATGTGATTGCCATGTAGGGATGAGAGATCGCCACGCTTTTTCTCTCTGATCCTGAAGTGTGCACTCTCGCTTTTCTAAGAAAGGGTTGGAGGACAATCGATAGCTGTAGTGTGGGCGAGGGCGCACACGTGTGTGTAAAAAGAGTGAACAAAATGAAAATGAGTTGGAACCTTTCAAAAGGTGGAATAGTAGGTGGGAGGCAAAGGAAACATTTTTCAATAACAGAATCAAACTGTTGGGATGTAGGCCAAAAAAGACTTCCTGTATGTGTATGTGTGTGTGTGTGTGTGTGTGTGTGTGTGTGTGTGTGTGTGCACGTGCGTGCGCGCATATATTCGTGAGTGCCTGCATGTGTGCTTGTGTTTTTGGAATAAAAGTAATGTGTCTAATCGAACCTGTGAACTAGTCATGCAAGTACATACAGTTGTGAATATTGTGATGACAGTCAGTTCCCAAGTCAAGTAGACAGGATCGAGTTTTTACCTCGTGAACGGTGGAGGCATGTGTCATTCTTGTGCTTGGCTGACCTGGTCTTTCAATTTCTTCCTGTCTGCAGTCAGTGTCCATGTCTCTGTTGTCAGCCATTCTTTGTGTTGTCTTGTCTTCTTTTCTAGGTCAGTTTTGCACGCTGTCGCCCAGGCGTCTCGCAGGCCGTGCCATTGCTTGTTTACTGTTTCCTTTGGTGTTTGGGAAAGCACGCTGAACTTGTTCTTTAGCTCTATCTTGAATTCTTCTCTTTTCTTCTTTTCTTTCAGGCTGTTCACGTTGTACTTGAACGATGGTTTGTCTGCCTGTCCTTGTAGGCTTTCAGCTTGATCTTGAGCACCGCGATAACTAGGTGCTGATCCGATGCTGCGTCCACTCCGCGCTTCACCCTGACATCTTGCAGGCTCCGTCTCCACATTCTGTCGATGGCAATGTGGTCTATTTGATTCTCGATCTTGCCGTCAGGGGAAATCCACGTGGTCTTGTGGATGGTCTTGTGGGGAAATACAGTGCCTCCTATCACAAGGTCGTTGAAGGCACATAACTCTGTAAAGAGTTCACCGTTTTCATTCTGTTCTCCAGTGCAGTGCCTGCCCATAATGAACTCTCTGTCTGTGTTGTCTGATCCCACCTTGGCGTTCACATCTCCCATGATAGGCCTAATCATCAGGTCTCTTTTTGGTGTTTTGTCAAGAGTCGCTTGGATTTGCTCATAGAATTCTTCTTTGTCTTCCATATCTGCTGCATTTGTAGGAGCGTAGCACTGCAGGATGGTGACATTCCTGCCCTTGGAGTTGAATCTTGCTGTTATCTCAGTCGCTGACCTCCTTTTTGACTACGTACGGTGTCACGGCATATATGTGGTTCCGTTCCTAAATGTGGTACCTATTAATAGTCATGCGGGCTCTTAGGGCAATTTCCCCACATTTATGAGAATTTTCGTACTTCTCTATTCGCTTTGGATGAAAAATAAGTAGATTACGAAAGAAACGTTTTAGGACGAGTATTGTCACATTTTCTGTCAGTTACGAGCTCGTATAGGTGGCAGCTGACTGCGATATTATAAATATGGCTGCATTATTCACGGAATCCCCGGAATCCGCGAACCTGGAAGCATGTTGTTTTCCCAAACTCTTATGTATGCTTCCAAGTTGTTTGCCACTACATCAAAATGAAAATTCAGTGGTACCGTACGAGCGTCACCGTCGTCATCATCATCACCGTCATCATCATCACCGTCGTCATCATCACCGTCGTCATCATCACCGTCATCATCACCGTCGTCGTCATCACCGTCGTCATCATCACCGTCGTCATCATCACCGTCGTCATCATCACCGTCATCATCATCACCGCCATCATAACCGTCATTATTATTATTATCACCGTCATCATAACCATCATTATTATTATTATCACCGTCATCATGACCGTCATTATTATTATTATCACCGTCATCATAACCGTAATTATAACCATCATTATCACCATCATTATCACCATCATTATCACCATCATTATCATTATCATTATCATCATTATCATTATCATCATCATCATTATCGTCATTATCATTTTCATTATCATTATCATCATCATCATTATTATTATTATTACGTTTTGTGTAGTGTATGCGCCACCTGCTTCCTTGCCTTGTGCGTTTAGTTGATCTGTATTAGCGTTTGTGGATTTTGTTTGTAAAACCATTTCGTCTATGGGCCAAAGGCCCGACAAATAGTGTCAAAGTATCTCTCTCTCTCTCTCTTCTCTCTTCTCTCTCTCTCTCTCTTCTCTCTTCTCTCTCTCGCTCTCTTCCTTCTCTCTCGCTCTCTTCTCTCTCGCTCTCTTCTCTCTCTCTCCTCTCTCTCTCTCTCTCTCTCTGTGTCTCTCTCTCTCTCTCTCCTCTCTCTCTCTCTTCTCTCTTCTCTCTCTCTCTCTCTTCTCTCTCTCTGTCTCTCTCTCTCTCTCTCTTCTCTCTCTCTCATGCGACACATAAGGGCAAGGACACAATACAGTTATCTATTAAAAGGTACAAATATTCAGTCAGCACTGGAAGTGTGGATGTACATATGTTATGTCCTGAAACTGAGAGCAATGGCAGGCGTCAGCAATTTATTATAGTATGTAATGCTAATCCGAAGAAAAATGTCTATCAATGATTCCTAATGTGCTGTTATTATGTTCTATGGGCCGTTGGCCAACGAATAAAGTTCAGTTCAGTTCAGTTCAGTTCAGTGCAGTTTAGTTCAGTTTGCCTCTCTCTCTCTCTCTCTCTGCCTCTCTCTCTTTCTGCCTCGTCTCCCTCTCTCTCTCTCTCTCTCTCTCTCTCTCTCTCTCTCTCTGCCTCTGTCTCTCTCTCTGCCTGTCTTTATCTCTCTCTGTCTCTCTCTCTCTGTCTCTGCCTCTCTCTCTCTGCCTCTGCCTCTCTCTCTCTGTGCCTCTCTCTATGTCTCTCTCTGTCTCTCTCTCTCTTTCATTATCTCTCTCTCTGTATGTCTCTCTCTCTCTGTCTCTCTCTCCCTTTCTCTCTCTTTCTGTCTCCCTCTGTCTCTCTCTCTGTCTCTCTCTCTCCCTCTGTCTGTCTGTCTCTCTCTCGCTCTCTCTCTCTCTCTCCTCTCTCTTTCCCTCTCTCTCTTTCTCTCTCTCTCTCTCTCTCTCTCTCTCTCTCTCTCTCTCCTTCTCCCTGTTCCTCTCTCCCTCTCTCCCTCTCTCTCCCTCTCTCCCTCTCCTTCTCCCCCCCGCCCCCCTCTCTTTCCTTAAAAACTCGTGGCGAGTTACTATTTCGTCACATTAGTGGCGGCACGGATTGCGTGGAGATGTTAATGTATCACTTGGTACGTCGTCACTTCTCAGCGACTTACCCTATCCCGTTCCGTAAACGAAATCGTTACGCAATGTGATCACTCAATTGAAGCAAAGACTACAGAGTTTACACAAAGATGGTAGTGACTCCCCCCCCCCCCCCCCCCCCCCCGGCCAGTATCCTATCGGAAACACCACCTCGGTGAGAGCACAAACATCCACAAAGGAATCCACAATTTCTCTTCCATGACCTGTGCAGAGTAGTTCGTTTTAGCTTCTGCAGGTGGTTTCTGAGTCCAACCGCATACGCTGGTGTCATCGATAGTTTGACGTCATAACTTAGTGATTATCCCTCCAGGTTTACTGGAGGTCCTACAGACGTCATCCCTCCAGGTTTACTGGAGGTCCTACAGACTTTATCCCTCCAGGTTTACTGGAGGTCCTACAGACTTTATCCCTCCAGGTTTACTGGAGGTCCTAAGACTTTATCTGTGTCTGTGTGTTGTGTGTCTGTCGTAAACTCGAAAGCACCTCCCTAAATAGCCAATTGATGGAATGGCGAAATTGCAAAATGTGTGACGTCATCAATAACGTGACGTGATTTTATTTGCATGTCTGCCTCTCTGTCCCGACTTAACGGCTGCCTTGACATTTTGCACACTTACTGGAAGTTAGGTTCGATTGAATGTATGAAATTTTCAGAATCGAGGTTTGAAAAGAAATTGATTTATGTAGGTCGTAAACTCGAACCCCCCCCCCCCCCCCCCTGAGATTTCAATTGACGGAATAGCCAGATCGAGTCAAACAGAGTTATCTTTTCCTACTAAAACTAAAACTCTTTTTTGTTTCAACTGTGCAGTGTGCGAGTGTTGGAATGCTTTGTATGAATGTAGACTTTTCATTGTAAACGCCATGAGCTTGCCTATTAGGGAAGGTATGGGCGTATAAGTAGTCTGTATTATTATTATTATTATTATTATTATTATTATTATTATTATTATTATTATTATTATTATTGTGCGTGAATGAGTATGAATGCTGCAATGCACATGTCTGGGGTGAACATCTATAATACACCTCCTCCTCTGTGTGACTGTGTGAGTGTTAATTCAGCGTCTATGACATGCCAAAGCAAAACAAAACATGTCATAATAGGATCTTCCTGAACCTATCCATCATGATTAAAATATATGGTCGATTGTTTCCTGGGCCGATAGCTTGCAATGGGGTTTAGGGAAAAGAACGTTATAAATTACAAACACTCTGTCATAACAATTCTCTAATGGCTCAGCTGGTAGAGTGTTGGACTCTTGGTCATGCATGACCAGGTTCGATTCTGTGCTGAAACATTTTTATTCTCTCTTTATTCGAGAGGTTGTGGGTTCGAACCCGACCTGGTTTTTTGTGTTTTTGTGTGTGTGTTTTTTTTCCCCCTCTTTTCTCGAGAGGTTGCGGGTTCGAACCCGATCTTTTTGTAAAAAAAATTTTCATATGCCAAAACCTGGAGGTTCAGCGCCAGCGGTTTTTGTACGCATTCCTACTAGTACTCTAGATAGGTTTCACGTCATTTATATTGGTGCTACTGCAGCAGACCCCGAAAGCACAAAAAAGACCACATCATCCCTGATGATCACGTCAGGGAGGTACTGGTGCAGCGAAGACTGTATGCGATTTTCGTTATTTACTTTGACAATGTGAATGACGCGTTTTCAGTTCCACTACTCCGAATATTCTGTTCAGACTTCCAGAAAGCATCCTTTTAAGTTTAACCACGAAGCCATTTCGAGGATAAATCTTGCATTACATAAAGTAGTATGCAAGGAGGAAGAAAACAGTCTTGCACGTGATACTCACGTTCACCGATGATTCGATCGTGACACCTCAAAAAGCAAGGACACACGCTGACTAAAATAATAATAAATAGTCATGCTTATGGCCATTCTGAACACAGAGACATAGTATCTCTGACACAGGTTGGTCACGTGAATTCGGCTCCACATTCCAATGATTCTACCAATCAAAATTCAACATGATCAGAAGACCATTGAGAGTAAAAAGAGGCGATTCTATTTCACTCCAATTATTTATCCCGATAGATAAACACAAATTTGGTGTTCTAATAAAACTAATCTATGAGATTTTCAGGAAATCATTTGAGAACTACTTTTAGCGCGAACGTGTCTATAAGGTTGCAAACTGCCTTGAGCACGTGCGATTGTGTATATAGTAATGCACGCAATCTTTGGACCTACTATAAACGCAGCGAAAAGGATTCCTATGGGTCTGGGCTGGTTTCGTGAATCTATGGTTATACTCTCGCAAGTAAATGCTTTCTGGCCGGAACCTGTGGTCTAACTGCCTTCACACTGTTTGAGGAGCTCTACACTTCGATCATTCGTGTATCGACTGATGGAGTCTGTAAGTGGTTTAACCTACATTCCGTCTGTGTTGAACGTTAATTGAATGGTAGTTTCTTCTGTAGGAATCCGTCCGATTCCGAAGTTCGATATTATCGGATAGCTCAGAAGCAGTTTGTCGCAAGATTGCGCAAGAGAAGAGAAGGAAAAGATAAAGAAATCATAACCTGTTCAAATTGTCTTTAACTGGTACGTTAGGGAATAACGCTGGGCGTTATTTTTAGTAACAAAAGTCAGAGGGCATGACTGGTTGCTATCCGTCTAGGACGGAGGGGGGTCTGGGTGACCGAACAGAGGGGGTATGATAGAATGTTCTTTTCGTAGGTCACGGAGATGAGTTCCGTGGACTTTGCTCCCCACGTGTTGTCCTCGTGCCTTTATGATCCACGTGATAGGGGGATCGAATAATCTCATTGGCTAATGAGACCGGGCGAGCGACCGTTAAGCGTTTTGGCGCCTTCTGGGTTCACTTCATCACTTGCCGCTTGGGTGGGCAGACGCGTTGTAGCGCGCTCCGCTATAGGCCCGCATGGACATCCCGTCCAGTGCGAGTGCTATCGCCTTTTCGCTGTGTGCATCACAGGAAGGTGACAACCGTCATTATCAAGAGTCTGTTTGAGGTGGGTCTCGTTTTGTTTATGGTCAATTGTGATAATTGGGAAGGGAAACGCCATGTAAGGGTTGGACCGTTAAAATGGGAGTAGGGCGGAAAAAAAACTATCTCTTGTTTCGCCATCGTTATATCCTGTGAAAGGATGTGGGAAAAAGGGAAATATGCTACTCAAATATAACGGGGATTAAACTGGATGGGTTTCTCTGAGTAACACCTGTGTGAAGGTGTGTTTTCATCATTCTCGAATTCTGGGCCATGCGGCTGAATGAATGATGCGTGTGAGGAGACTGATGGTGTTAGCAGCGTGTGACACATTGCTTTTGTCTCTTCCAGACTCACTCGTTCGCTTGTACTCGCTCGTATGCTTGTACTCGTTCGTTCGCTTGTACTCGCTCGTACGTTCTAGTTTGTAGTTCGCTTAATTCCGTGGTTATCACGTCTTGTGAGAGTGATAGGAATTAAGGGAGGGATCTGTAGTCAGTACTATCCCTCTATTGTATCTATATCGTTCTTCTGGGAAGTAAACGAGTATAGGATACTGGGTGTAGGACTTGCGTACTATGTGTCGCTGAGCAGAAGCTGTCTCGTCAGGACTCATGAGTTAACGTAAAGATGCTAAGTGGAAGCAGTCTATAATTCTCTAACGTGCCCTGTTAGGAGAATCCGTCCTCACCTATACGCGTAAGCTCTGACGCGTGACACGCTAGGCGTGTGATTTGCAGTAGGCGCGAGCCTATGACCTGCAAAGCGGAGGGTAGGAATATTGGAAGGGGTCAAGGTTGTTTAATAGACGCTCTGTCCAAAGTATTCTCTCTCTCTTTAAGCACAGTGTAGTGCAGAAGGTGACTAGCTTTTAGAGTGGTCACAGGTCTAGTGAGCAAAGTCTTTGTCAGGGTTGGGGTAGGCAGGTCATCCCTGGACCAGATTGCTGCCGCCACCGCTGGGCATCGGACGCCTATCGACTGGGGAGATCCCCGGGTCACCGGAGTGACCCGACCCATTGGATACCGTCTGCTGGAGGGATCCATGGTGCCTGGAACCACTACTGAGGGGGGGTGAGAGGACAGCTCTCGCCGGGACTACCAGTGACGCTACTAGGACCGGGGGAGGCGTGAGGTTGGAACCTCGCATGCTTCCAATCACTGAGGATACAGGGGTCAGCTGGGACTGGATTATGTGTGTACTTTCTTGTGGAAGGAAAGGGACGACGTTGGTAAGCATTGGCTTTTATAATCTTTACCCATCGGGGTGACAGCTGGACTCATGAGGGCTGTGATCCTAGTGTTAAAGTACCAGTTTAGTAAGTGGTTGTCAAACCCAACTGGAAAGGTCAGAGACGCTATCCATTTAAACCTGAGCAGAGGGTTTTTCAGAGACGCTGCCGTGCCCTGCTGCGAGAAGGTATGATTGGGACATTTGAGCCACTGTATGTTTAAACTAATTCCTCATCAGGAGAATTGAGTTTACTAACTGGTTGTCAATCTGTCTTCTCTCTGCCGCTACCGTGCTAGCGGAGCGAGAAAGCCTTATCCCTCACTGTGAGAGTGAGCGCCCTCATAAGCATGACAGCGTGTTGTTATTGTATGCTAATTATGGCCCGGAGCTCAGGTCAGCCTCAGCGGCTGCTATGATTGGCCGAGCCCAGGTCGCTTTCTAGGAAGCCGGTGAAGCTCCGCCCGCTGGGGTGAGAGTGTTTACGTTTAGGCTTGTGCGAAGTCGGAGTGTGTTATTGTTTTGGGGTGGCCAATTTTGGGGTTGGGCTTTTCTTTTGACCATTGTTATTGATTAAAACTTGTCATAAATTGAACCTGCTCCTCAGTTGTCTATTTTTGTTGTTGTTTTCCCCTTTTTACATTATTTATGGTTGCAGAAACATGGCAGCTCGGGTTTTGTTGAAAACCTAGTGGATTAGTAGTCTATGGTAGTCCATGGTTATAGGGATTATTCATACACACACAACCTATAAACGTCACACAGTTTTTCTAAGTTTAATCCTTCTAAGCATACATTAAATTAATGATTCCTCATCAGCAAAAGCACTCAGTGGGTTTCTGTGTGTATCGAAGATTATGCAGACGGGATTGGTTGCCTTACTCGCTCAATGAAGTATAAATATTGCTGTTGTATTCAAAGTCCTTATAATTAGTAGAGTTCACAATATTACACTCTTGTGAATCGAATTTTACCGCATACAAGTTTTACATTCGTGGGAAATCGATGTTTAGAAAATGAATTGACGAAAACATGGCTGCCAGTATCGAGTGTATCACAACAAGCGGAGGAATACACTCACGATGTGATATGCCATTCAGCGTGGCTGAGACTAGTGAATATAGTCTGAGCAACAGGTTGGTCACGTGATAGCCTAAATTCTTCCATAACTAAAGTAATATAAAAAGGGGGAAAACAACAACAAAAATAGACAACTGAGGAGCAGGTTCAATTTATGACAAGTTTTAATCAATAACAATGGTCAAAAGAAAAGCCCAACCCCAAAAGATGGCCACCCCAAAACAATAACACACTCCGACTTCGCACAAGCCTAAACGTAAACACTCTCGCCCCAGCGGGCGGAGCTTCACCGGCTTCCTAGAAGGCAACCTGGGCTCGGCCAATCACAGCAGCCGCTGAGGCTGACCTGAGCTCCGGGTCATAATTAGCATACAATAACAACACGCTGTTATGCTATGAATGCGCTCACTCTCACAGTGAGGGATAAGGCTTTCTCGCTCCGCTAGCACGGTAGCGGCAGAGAGAAGACAGATTGACAACCAGTTAGTGAACTCAATTCTCCTGATGAGGAATTAGTTTAAACATACAGTGGCTCAAATGTCCCAATCATACCTTCTCGCAGCAGGGCACGGCAGCGTCTCTGAAAACCCTCTGCTCAGGTTTAAATGGATAGCGTCTCTGACCTTTCCAGTTGGGTTTGACAACCACTTACTAAACTGGTACTTTAACACTAGGATCACAGTCCTCACGAGTCCAGCTGTCACCCCGATGGGTAAAGATTATAAAAGCCAATGCTTACCAACGTCGTCCCTTTCCTTCCACAAGAAAGTACACACATAATCCAGTCCCAGCTGACCTCTGTATCCTCAGTGATTGGAAGCACGCGAGGTTCCAACCTCACGCCTACCCCGGTCCTAGTAGCGTCACTGGTAGTCCCGGCGAGAGCTGTCCTCTCACCCCCCCTCAGTAGTGGTTCCAGGCACCATGGATCCCTCCAGCAGACGGTATCCAATGGGTCGGGTCACTCCGGTGACCCGGGGATCTCCCCAGTCGATAGGCGTCCGATGCCCAGCGGTGGCGGCAGCAATCTGGTCCAGGGATGACCTGCCTACCCCAACCCTGACAAAGACTTTGCTCACTAGACCTGTGACCACTCTAAAAGCTAGTCACCTTCTGCACTACACTGTGCATTAAGAGAGAGAGAGAATACTTTGGACAGAGCGTCTATCAAACAACCTTGACCCCTTCCAATATTCCTACCCTCCACTTTGCAGGTCATAGGCTCGCGCCTACTGCAAATCACACGCCTAGCGTGTCACGCGTCAGAGCTTACGCGTATAGGTGAGGACGAATTCTCCTAACAGGGCACGTTAGAGAATTATAGACTGCTTCCACTTAGCATCTTTACGTTAACTCATGAGTCCTGACGAGACAGCTTCTGCTCAGCGACACATAGTACGTAAGTCCTACACCCAGTATCCTATACTCGTTTACTTCCCAGAAGAACGATATAGATACAATAGAGGGATAGTACTGACTACAGATCCCTCCCTTAATTCCTATCACTCTCACAAGACGTGATAACCACGGAATTAAGCGAACTACAAACTAGAACGTACGAGCGAGTACAAGCGAACGAACGAGTACAAGCATACGAGCGAGTACAAGCGAACGAGTGAGTCTGGAAGAGACAAAAGCAATGTGTCACACGCTGCTAACACCATCAGTCTCCTCACACGCATCATTCATTCAGCCGCATGGCCCAGAATTCGAGAATGATGAAAACACACCTTCACACAGGTGTTACTCAGAGAAACCCATCCAGTTTAATCCCCGTTATATTTGAGTAGCGTATTTCCCTTTTTCCCACATCCTTTCACAGGATATAACGATGGCAAAACAAGAGATAGTTTTTTTTCCGCCCTACTCCCATTTTAACGGTCCAACCCTTACATGGCGTTTCCCTTCCCAATTATCACAATTGACCATAAACAAAACGAGACCCACCTCAAACAGACTCTTGATAATGACGGTTGTCACCTTCCTGTGATGCACACAGCAAAAAGGCGATAGCACTCGCACTGGACGGGATGTCCATGCGGGCCTATAGCGGAGCGCGCTACAACGCGTCTGCCCACCCAAGCGGCAAGCGATGAAGTGAACCCAGAAGGCGCCAAAACGCTTAACGGTCGCTCGCCCGGTCTCATTAGCCAATGAGATTATTCGATCCCCCTATCACGTGGATCATAAAGGCACGAGGACAACACGTGGGGAGCAAAGTCCACGGAACTCATCTCCGTGACCTACGAAAAGAACATTCTATCATACCCCCTCTGTTCGGTCACCCAGACCCCCCTCCGTCCTAGACGGATAGCAACCAGTCATGCCCTCTGACTTTTGTTACTAAAAATAACGCCCAGCGTTATTCCCTAACGTACCAGTTAAAGACAATTTGAACAGGTTATGATTTCTTTATCTTTTCCTTCTCTTCTCTTGCGCAATCTTGCGACAAACTGCTTCTGAGCTATCCGATAATATCGAACTTCGGAATCGGACGGATTCCTACAGAAGAAACTACCATTCAATTAACGTTCAACACAGACGGAATGTAGGTTAAACCACTTACAGACTCCATCAGTCGATACACGAATGATCGAAGTGTAGAGCTCCTCAAACAGTGTGAAGGCAGTTAGACCACAGGTTCCGGCCAGAAAGCATTTACTTGCGAGAGTATAACCATAGATTCACGAAACCAGCCCAGACCCATAGGAATCCTTTTCGCTGCGTTTATAGTAGGTCCAAAGATTGCGTGCATTACTATATACACAATCGCACGTGCTCAAGGCAGTTTGCAACCTTATAGACACGTTCGCGCTAAAAGTAGTTCTCAAATGATTTCCTGAAAATCTCATAGATTAGTTTTATTAGAACACCAAATTTGTGTTTATCTATCGGGATAAATAATTGGAGTGAAATAGAATCGCCTCTTTTTACTCTCAATGGTCTTCTGATCATGTTGAATTTTGATTGGTAGAATCATTGGAATGTGGAGCCGAATTCACGTGACCAACCTGTGTCAGAGATACTATGTCTCTGTGTTCAGAATGGCCATAAGCATGACTATTTATTATTATTTTAGTCAGCGTGTGTCCTTGCTTTTTGAGGTGTCACGATCGAATCATCGGTGAACGTGAGTATCACGTGCAAGACTGTTTTCTTCCTCCTTGCATACTACTTTATGTAATGCAAGATTTATCCTCGAAATGGCTTCGTGGTTAAACTTAAAAGGATGCTTTCTGGAAGTCTGAACAGAATATTCGGAGTAGTGGAACTGAAAACGCGTCATTCACATTGTCAAAGTAAATAACGAAAATCGCATACAGTCTTCGCTGCACCAGTACCTCCCTGACGTGATCATCAGGGATGATGTGGTCTTTTTTGTGCTTTCGGGGTCTGCTGCAGTAGCACCAATATAAATGACGTGAAACCTATCTAGAGTACTAGTAGGAATGCGTACAAAAACCGCTGGCGCTGAACCTCCAGGTTTTGGCATATGAAAATTTTTTTTACAAAAAGATCGGGTTCGAACCCGCAACCTCTCGAGAAAAGAGGGGGAAAAAAACACACACACAAAAACACAAAAAACCAGGTCGGGTTCGAACCCACAACCTCTCGAATAAAGAGAGAATAAAAATGTTTCAGCACAGAATCGAACCTGGTCATGCATGACCAAGAGTCCAACACTCTACCAGCTGAGCCATTAGAGAATTGTTATGACAGAGTGTTTGTAATTTATAACGTTCTTTTCCCTAAACCCCCTTGCAAGCTATCGGCCCAGGAAACAATCGACCATATATTTTAAACATGATGGATAGGTTCAGGAAGCTCCTATTATGACATGTTTTGTTTTGCTTTGGCATGTCATAGACGCTGAATTAACACTCACACAGTCACACAGAGGAGGAGGTGTATTATAGATGTTCACCCCAGACATGTGCATTGCAGCATTCGTACTCATTCACGCACAATAATAATAATAATAATAATAATAATAATAATAATAATAATAATACAGACTACTTATACGCCCATACCTTCCCTAATAGGCAAGCTCATGGCGTTTACAATGAAAAGTCTACATTCATACAAAGCATTCCAACACTCGCACACTGCACAGTTGAAACAAAAAAGAGTTTTAGTTTTAGTAGGAAAAGATAACTCTGTTTGACTCGATCTGGCTATTCCGTCAATTGAAATCTCAGGGGGGGGGGGGGGGGGGGGGGTTCGAGTTTACGACCTACATAAATCAATTTCTTTTCAAACCTCGATTCTGAAAATTTCATACATTCAATCGAACCTAACTTCCAGTAAGTGTGCAAAATGTCAAGGCAGCCGTTAAGTCGGGACAGAGAGGCAGACATGCAAATAAAATCACGTCACGTTATTGATGACGTCACACATTTTGCAATTTCGCCATTCCATCAATTGGCTATTTAGGGAGGTGCTTTCGAGTTTACGACAGACACACAACACACAGACAGACAGATAAAGTCTTAGGACCTCCAGTAAACCTGGAGGGATAAAGTCTGTAGGACCTCCAGTAAACCTGGAGGGATAAAGTCTGTAGGACCTCCAGTAAACCTGGAGGGAGAAAGTCTGTAGGACCTCCAGTAAACCTGGAGGGATAATCACTAAGTTATGACGTCAAACTATCGATGACACCAGCGTAAGCGGTTGGACTCAGAAACCACCTGCAGAAGCTAAAACGAACTACTCTGCACAGGTCATGGAAGATATATTGTGGATTCCTTTGTGGATGTTTGTGCTCTCACCGAGGTGGAGTTTCCGATAGGATACTGGCCGGGGGGGGGGGGGGGGAGAGGGGGGGGGGGGAGTCACTACCATCTTTGTGTAAACTCTGTAGTCTTTGCTTCAACTGAGTGATCACATTGCGTAACGATTTCGTTTACGGAACGGGATAGGGTAAGTCGCTGAGAAGTGACGACGTACCAAGTGATACATTAACATCTCCACGCAATCCGTGCCGCCACTAATGTGACGAAATAGTAACTCGCCACGAGTTTTTAAGGAAAGAGAGGGGGGCGGGGGGGGGGGGGGGGGAGAAGGAGAGTGAGAGAGGGAGAGAGGAACAGGGAGAGGAGAGAGAGAGAGAGAGAGAGAGAGAGAGAGAGAGAGAGAGAGAAAGAGAGAGAGAGAGGAAAGAGAGAGGGAAAGAGAGAGAGAGAGACAGAGGGAGAGAGAGAGACAGAGAGAGAGAGACAGAGGGAGACAGAAAGAGAGAGAAAGGGAGAGAGAGACAGAGAGAGAGAGACAGAGGGAGAGAGAGACATACAGAGAGAGAGATAATGAAAGAGAGAGAGAGAGACAGAGAGAGACATACAGAGAGGCACAGAGAGAGAGGCAGAGGCAGAGAGAGAGAGAGAGGCAGAGGCAGAGAGAGAGAGAGAGAGGCAGAGACAGAGAGACAGAGACAGAGAGAGATAAAGACAGAGGCAGAGAGAGAGACAGAGGCAGAGAGAGAGAGAGACGAGGCAGAAAGAGAGAGAGAGAGAGAGAGAGAGAGAGAGAGAGAGAGAGAGAGAGGCAAACTGAACTAAACTGAACTGAACTGAACTGAACTGAACTTTATTCGTTGGCCAACGGCCCATAGAACATAATAACAGCACATTAGGAATCATTGATAGACATTTTTCTTCGGATTAGCATTACATACTATAATAAATTGCTGACGCATGCCATTGCTCTCAGTTTCAGGGCATAACATATATGTACATCCGCACTTCCAGTGTTGACTGAATATTTGTACCTTTTAATAGATAACTGTATTGTGTCTTTGCCCTTATGTGTCACATGAGAGAGAGAGAGAGAGAGAGAGAGAGAGAGAGAGAGAGAGAGAGAGAGAGAGAGAGAGAGAGAGAGAGAGAGAGAGAGAGAGAGAGAGAGAGAGAGAGAGAGAGAGAGAGAGAGAGAGAGAGGAGAGAGAGAGAAGAGAGCGAGAGAGAAGAGAGCGAGAGAGAAGGAAGAGAGCGAGAGAGAGAAGAGAGAAGAGAGAGAGAGAGAGAAGAGAGAAGAGAGAGAGAGAGAGATACTTTGACACTATTTGTCGGGCCTTTGGCCCATAGACGAAATGGTTTTACAAACAAAATCCACAAACGCTAATACAGATCAACTAAACGCACAAGGCAAGGAAGCAGGTGGCGCATACACTACACAAAACGTAATAATAATAATAATGATGATGATGATAATGATAATGAAAATGATAATGACGATAATGATGATGATGATAATGATAATGATGATAATGATAATGATAATGATGGTGATAATGATGGTGATAATGATGGTGATAATGATGGTTATAATTACGGTTATGATGACGGTGATAATAATAATAATGACGGTCATGATGACGGTGATAATAATAATAATGATGGTTATGATGACGGTGATAATAATAATAATGACGGTTATGATGGCGGTGATGATGATGACGGTGATGATGACGACGGTGATGATGACGACGGTGATGATGACGACGGTGATGACGACGACGGTGATGATGACGGTGATGATGACGACGGTGATGATGACGACGGTGATGATGATGACGGTGATGATGATGACGACGGTGACGCTCGTACGGTACCACTGAATTTTCATTTTGATGTAGTGGCAAACAACTTGGAAGCATACATAAGAGTTTGGGAAAACAACATGCTTCCAGGTTCGCGGATTCCGGGGATTCCGTGAATAATGCAGCCATATTTATAATATCGCAGTCAGCTGCCACCTATACGAGCTCGTAACTGACAGAAAATGTGACAATACTCGTCCTAAAACGTTTCTTTCGTAATCTACTTATTTTTCATCCAAAGCGAATAGAGAAGTACGAAAATTCTCATAAATGTGGGGAAATTGCCCTAAGAGCCCGCATGACTATTAATAGGTACCACATTTAGGAACGGAACCACATATATGCCGTGACACCGTACGTAGTCAAAAAGGAGGTCAGCGACTGAGATAACAGCAAGATTCAACTCCAAGGGCAGGAATGTCACCATCCTGCAGTGCTACGCTCCTACAAATGCAGCAGATATGGAAGACAAAGAAGAATTCTATGAGCAAATCCAAGCGACTCTTGACAAAACACCAAAAAGAGACCTGAGGATTATCATGGGAGATGTGAACGCCAAGGTGGGATCAGACAACACAGACAGAGAGTTCATTATGGGCAGGCACTGCACTGGAGAACAGAATGAAAACGGTGAACTCTTTACAGAGTTATGTGCCTTCAACGACCTTGTGATAGGAGGCACTGTATTTCCCCACAAGACCATCCACAAGACCACGTGGATTTCCCCTGACGGCAAGATCGAGAATCAAATAGACCACATTGCCATCGACAGAATGTGGAGACGGAGCCTGCAAGATGTCAGGGTGAAGCGCGGAGTGGACGCAGCATCGGATCAGCACCTAGTTATCGCGGTGCTCAAGATCAAGCTGAAAGCCTACAAGGACAGGCAGACAAACCATCGTTCAAGTACAACGTGAACAGCCTGAAAGAAAAGAAGAAAAGAGAAGAATTCAAGATAGAGCTAAAGAACAAGTTCAGCGTGCTTTCCCAAACACCAAAGGAAACAGTAAACAAGCAATGGCACGGCCTGCGAGACGCCTGGGCGACAGCGTGCAAAACTGACCTAGAAAAGAAGACAAGACAACACAAAGAATGGCTGACAACAGAGACATGGACACTGACTGCAGACAGGAAGAAATTGAAAGACCAGGTCAGCCAAGCACAAGAATGACACATGCCTCCACCGTTCACGAGGTAAAAACTCGATCCTGTCTACTTGACTTGGGAACTGACTGTCATCACAATATTCACAACTGTATGTACTTGCATGACTAGTTCACAGGTTCGATTAGACACATTACTTTTATTCCAAAAACACAAGCACACATGCAGGCACTCACGAATATATGCGCGCACGCACGTGCACACACACACACACACACACACACACACACACACACACATACACATACAGGAAGTCTTTTTTGGCCTACATCCCAACAGTTTGATTCTGTTATTGAAAAATGTTTCCTTTGCCTCCCACCTACTATTCCACCTTTTGAAAGGTTCCAACTCATTTTCATTTTGTTCACTCTTTCTACACACACGTGTGCGCCCTCGCCCACACTACAGCTATCGATTGTCCTCCAACCCTTTCTTAGAAAAGCGAGAGTGCACACTTCAGGATCAGAGAGAAAAA
>JAWQFJ010012667.1:0-10071 GCA_034096865.1 Theodoxus fluviatilis | reverse complement strand
CACCACTTACTCTATCTTCGAGAGAAGAGAGAAGAGAGAGAGAGAATGATATAAAAAAGAAAGAGGGGGAGATAAAAAAGAGAGAGGTGGGGGACGCGGCGATACCCAGAAGCCATCCAACTTGGCTCTTGCAGACTACCTGCATAGCCTGCCCACTTGTTGCCTCCACACACACAGCCTCTGGCGCCTTCAGAAACGTATTTTCTTCAACACCGAGTATATAGCTTTCTAGCGACAGGCTGATTTTCTTGAACGCAGAAGCGTTTCATAGCCCGAGGCTAACTGTCTTGGTTTCTTCAACGCCAAGTGGTCTTCGTTAGAAAAATATTACATTTCTAAATCGTAGTTTCGCAGCCTCTGGCTAGTTGTTTTTTTTTTTACACCAGTGAGCTATCTCAACGCATATTACAGCTATAGGCTAATTTTCTTCATAGGCAGATACAAATAACAGGCTACCTTTCCTAAATGCCATTTCAGCATATTCTTGGATCAAAAGTCTGCTCTCAGGTGTTCGGTAACTAAAGCAAACCCTGAGCATTACTCCCCACAAGAACTCTCTCTCTCTCTCTCTCTCTCTCTCTCTCTCACACACACACACACACACACACACACACACACACACACACACACACACACACACACACACACACACACACACAACGCGACCTTCATGGAGGTCAGCATCCGCAAGAGAACTGTTCTTGAACGCATGGCCGTTTCAAGTCTTTTTAATATTGAACGCCGTGTGACGTATCAGCAACAAAGCCATTTGGTGCAGAGACGCTTCAAAACTAAAATAATTTTCTGTATGTACAAGCAAATGCACATTGACTTTCTGATAACATCGCTTCCTTGAATGTCCCATGTTAAAAGATTGTAAAAACTACTGCTGTCCTCAGAATCCACTCAGAACCTTCAGATAGCAATGCTCTGGTAGGAAGTCGCCTCAAGCAAACACATTTTCCTCAAACCAAACGAGGAGTACAACACTGCACTAACCTCTCTGTGACGATGATAACTTTGCATCCACTGGCGATCATCGCTTGAACAACGTGGCTTGAACCTCCAAGAAGACATTTCTTAACTGTTGACCCCCTTCGCTCTACAAGACAAACCCGTCTTGAACTCCGAGTAGTTTCCAAGCGATCATCAACGTCAATTATATCCCGAGTGCCGTGTGCCTTTGCACCAACAAACTTCCTTGAATAAATAAAGAGCTCGTTCTTCACCAAGACTTTGAACAGTCACTTTGCACCATCAGACGAACTTATCTCAAATGCAGATTGGCTTTGTACAGGTTGCCTGATCTCAAACTTCACAAGACAATGGGTGTTGGCTTAGAAACACCAAAACACAGGGGAATGAGAGTACCAAAGGAAACTAGGCCGTATCAAATCACCCTTCATAGGGAAAACTGGTGCAGATCTAACCTCAGTGAGTTGATGTACTGTGAACGTATGTCACAACACGCACAGGTGTTCACTCCAACTAGCGTGCCGAAAACGGTCCTTCATCCGCAAAAAGCCCCCTTCATTTCAAAGCACAGATCTAAGAGACCGTCAGGGTGTCATCTTCTGAAATCCGCAGAGGACACAGAAGTTCCCGATTTCGATACTGTCCAATACATTCTCGTAGCATTATAATAGAGTGAGCGTAATTTCGTAACGACACGTCGCCCTCCACTTCAACGACGAGGAAGCCTTGCTTTTACGTATGTTAATCGCAATCATTGCATGAAATGAACAGGAAAGAAGCTGAAGTAATTGCAGATATTCTTTCACGTGTCTTGCAAATGGTGGTGATACTAAACCGATATTTTTTTTTGGCAACAATGAACATGAAACTCTTGGTGCAGGGAGGCATACGAGAGGGAGGCCTGACCACGCATAAATGGGTGACAGGGTGTCCAAGTTCATTACTCGATTACAATACACCAAACTGAAGAGAGCTGAAGCTCACTAGATCACGCATCGAATCGTGTACTCGTGAGCTTCTTCCGTGCGGGTTAAAAGAAAAAACGAGTGTATGCCAGTGTTTGTGTTTGTCCATCTGTCTCTGGTTTTATTTGTCTCTCTCACTCACTGTCCGTTCTTCCGCCCGCCCGCTCGCCCTTCCGTCCATGTCTGTCTGTCTGTCTGTCTGTCTGTCTGTCTGTCTGTCTGTCTGTCTGTCTGTCTGTCTGTCTGTCTGTCTGTCTGTCTGTCTGTCTGTCTCTCTCTCTCTCTCTCTCTCTCTCTCTCTCTCCCCACTCCCCCCCACCCCACCCTCCCTTCCTCCCCAACACGACTGAAAAGCTTTCCATTTCGTTCTCGTCATGAACTCCCGCTTTCATCGACAGCCGGTTTCAATCAGTCCACATCAACCTGTTTCTTCAGGAACTCCATAAGGTCTGGCGACCACCACTTCCATGCTTGGAGGGAGGTGACAGTTTACACAGAGAGGGTGGGGCTGGTCAAGGAAATGAATGACACACAAGAGAGTGACTCCCCGTGGAACCAGGAGAGCTGCTCTTTCGTTTGAAGTCAGGGTTTTGCCCCATCGATTTTAAGACTGCATCTCCATCCTATCTTCTTGCATGGCAATGCAGCGGACAGAAAGAGCGTCTTTCCCCCTGGAGAATTTCCATAATTACTGGCTTTTAGCCCCTCGCTGCTGTCTCCATGCCATGAGCAGATGCCAGCTCCGTTTCCAATTCGATATTTTCACAGTTCCCCGACCCTAGTCCGATTCTGACTCGGAATCTTCGCCTCACACTTTTCCCCTCTGATCTACCCTCTCTCTCTCTCTCTCTCTCTCTCTCTCTCTCTCTCTCTCTCTCTCTCACACACACACACACACAGAGTTCATAAGAGACCACAAGAACGTTAATGGACAGACACCCAGACGGAGCAAGACAGGCTGGGACAAACACACACAAACACACACACACGCATATACACATAAAAGAAGAGAGAGAGAGAGAGAGAGAGAGAGAGAGAGAGAGAGAGAGAGAGAGAGGCATGCATCCATGCATACAGACAGTCTCACAGAGAGATAGACAGACAGACAGACACACAGACAGACAGACAGACAGACAATCAGACAGTCAATCAGACAGACAGACAGATAGACAGACAGACAGACAGACAGACAGACAGACAGACAGACAGACAGACAGACAGACAACGGACGCTTACAGACAGGCAGGCGGGCAGGAATAGAGAAAATGAGCGTAGTAGAAGGAAAAAAACACGTCAATTAGATTATTTCTTCTTCTTTTTTAACGCGGCTGTCAGATATGCAATCATTCTGTACGTACGGTGTGTAAATACGCAGCCTGACGGGGGTGGGGGTGGGGGTGGGGGGTGGGCGGGTGGGGGGGACAAGGTTGGAGTAGTAATCGAATTCTGTCAGATCTGTCTGCAACAAGCAGCAGAGACCTTCACCCATGGGGCGGAAGGCTGTACGGACAGAATGGGGGCACTGCTCCTAACTACTGGGTGCCGGAGAAATCCCAGTGCAACACGGTCGACGAATGCAAATGCAGCTTTCTGGACGAGAATGAGGACTCCCGCTGTGCACAGCAACCATCATCCTCTCCCTGACTCCTTGTTTCCATCCTCCTGTAGAAAAGTTACTTCGTAATGTTGCACCCAAGGTCGTGGCAGTGTTTGATGTTGGCAAGCTTCGGGAGACAATGTATTTGGAGGGGGGGAGGGAGGGGGGGGGGGGGGGGGGGAGGGGGGAGGGGGGGAGGAGGAAAGGGGATGGAGAGAGGAGTTATATCTAGGGATGGTACGTGCGTGCCTGTCATATCTCCCAGGAAACTGTTTGCGTGGATCTGGCCAACTTTTCGATTATGACAAAATGTTTGGGTCGATGAGACAGCTGCGTCCCAAGGCAGAAAACCAATCCAATCTCCCGCAGGCCCCTGCCTCCGGGGCACGATCGCAATGGCGATATTCATACAACGACCCTCCACCCGTGCGGAACAATGACCAGCTTGTTGTACTTCGTCGCCAATCCACTCGCTCCTTTTATTTTTTTCCTTTTCTGTCTATCCGCATGCATGGAGACAAATTTCTCCGATGTACAGAGTACCTATTATCCCAAGCAAGAACTCCCCTTCAAATTCACCCTGGCAAACATTGGGAGAGAAACTTTATTTGACTTTCGATTGCTTTATCATGTACAGGAAGATCACATTGACACCAGGCTGCTATCTCAATTTCCTGGTTGAACAGATAATGGGAAAAAGATGGGCGGGAATGACAAAAGCAACAGTGAAGAAAGGTGTCTTCTTCGACCCGACCCTCGCTACGATGTTTGCAGTGCACACGCTGTCACCATTTACTGCGCTTCTTATCACCCAGACAGCGTCTTCTCTGTTGTCTGCCGGGGTCCTGCAGGAAATCGAAGACTATAGCGCCCTGACCTCGCTCTCTCCTGAGAGCATCTAACCTTGACATTCTTGTGACAAAGCCGTTAGTCATCATCGAACCCACCCACGTATTCTGCTTTGGGTCCTCCATGTTCGGCACAACTCCCCTCCCCTCCCCTCCCCTCCCCTCTCCTCCCCTCCCCTCTCCTCCCCTCCCCTCCCATCCCCTCCCCTCGCCAATCCCTCGCCCTTACCTCTCCCTCTTCTTTCATTTCTAACCTTGCACATTACATCTCCCCATATATTTTATCTCATTGGCACGATTATCGAATTCTCTTGGAACTATCTCCGTTCAGCAACACCTCCTCCCCCATCCCTGTCTCATCAACAGGCCACACTCTCGTTGGTCTCCTCTTTTCCCTCCTTTCCCCCACCTCCCTGCCAGTAACACACCACCTCCGGACTATCACCCAGCGGCACTCCTTCTGATACCATCGCTCACCATAGATCTCGCATTCAACCCATCATCTCTACCAAAACCATCCCCACTAACCCCCCCCCCCCCTTCCACCCCCACCTACCCCACATATCTCATTTCCCTACTGACACTTACCATAAAACTCCTCATTCCCCCATCTAGCCAGCATCATCCCCTTAGCACAGTGTCTCACCCCTGGACTCATCTGTCTACAACGTGCCTACTCAGTCACCACATTCAGTGCCCTACTCTCCCTTCTTGCTCTTGGATCTTTAAGATCAGTCACCCAGCACCATTTCTCTGTGACAGACTTCCACACACTCCATCCCCGGGACATTGGCACCAACAATTTCCCCTCACCCCATCTCAACTCCCCACCCCAATGTGGCACCGTCTTCCTCCGTTTTTGCTTTTAATCTCACGACCACAGAGGCAGGTACCGTCTCAATCGAACGTCCTTCCCCCTTTCCTATTTCCCGTTAATCCCCCTTGTCTTTCCCGCCAAGCCGTCTGGACCGTGTCCGACGCCGCAGGTGTGGAAGGAAAGGAGGGGAAAGGGCAAACAGGACAGGGAGGTCGGGGGTGGAGAGGTTGGGGTAAGGGTGGGGGGACGGGGCACGCAAGGACAAGGCAGCGGCCAGTCGTGTTGATACAGCACTCCCTGAAGGCCGAAGGAGGGCGAATGGGTGGGAGGGACGGCTGAGTAGGGTGGCTGAGTGGCTGGGAGGTGTGGATGAGTGTGCGTTGCCTCATGAGTCAAGGGTCAGGGTGGGACAGCTACGCTAATACCCTAGTCCCCAGTGTGTGGCAGGAACATGGCTGGCCGGGGAGGTTGGCAGTGACGTGTGAAAGGAGAGGGTGGCGCTGTTGTACAAGAGAGGAGGGTGCCAGTGTTGTGTGTACCCTGGAGGTGTCCCCAGGGCACGGCACGGGCAGCCCGTCTGAGGAGCCTGTTCTGGCGGGGCTTCATGACCCAGGAACCCGTGGTCCGATCGAATCCCGCAGAGATGGAGTGGCGGCAAGAACCACACGGCCAACAGCCATTAGGTCAAGATCGAGACAGCGCGACAGACCTGCTGTTCCTCCACACATACACACACCTACATAGACATGAAAGCCCCACCATGGCATCTTGACCTACTAATGCTGACCTTGAAGAGTCTTTCGAGATGCCAAAACTGCCAAGTCGAAAGATCCACCAAGTCCCATCAGCCCTGCCATACACGTGCACCTGGATGAGTCAACACATTGCAGCAAACTGCTATGCCGTAAAAGATATCAATGACGCGGCAATGTTCAATACAACATCCGAGTGTCGTTTAAAAACTGCTGTCGATAAAGACGTCTGCACTGTCAATGAAATTTATCACTGTGATGCAGATGCTGCACAATGTGAAACATTAGATTATTACTCAAAGCTAGGAGCTCCATTAGGTTTATTAGCAGAAAATGTTACTAAGTCTGAGATCCTATTGATACAAAAACTTTTAAGTTCTTCTGAAACCGCAGAAAAGCAATATATTATGGTGGTTCTTCTAAGTATAATACAGTCGTGGTAATGCAACAAATTAGTGATTTTGTCTCAGATACTACTACAGTCCAGAGCCTCGTCAAACCCTAACTAAATGGGGAAACAAATCATTGTCGTCATGCACTAAACACTTGGTCTCTTTTCCCTGGGAATATACAGAAAGGTCCTATCAATCCACGAAAAAGACCAGTTAAAAATGTGTGCCGGTCATGCTATGCGCTCATATGCCACGACCCAGGATCGTACCTCTCGATCGGTGAACAGACAGCTCGGAGTAGGTCAATACATGCTCGACCCAGCGCCTTTGGCATGAGTAGCCCAACAAAGAAGGGAAAATTCATCTGTTAACGATTACTTCTCCTTCAGGGAGACAGTGTGACTCAAAATATGACCCTGCAAAGTTCCTCCTAATTCGGGACGCCAGCCCCACCGCTGCTTCAGAGGTCACAGTCTATTTGCAGTAGAAGTCCTGCGACTTTAGCCTGGCGGATTTACCAACTTAGTGGGGAGAGAATGAGTCGGTCGGCCAATGCTGGTAATAGAATAGCACTCGATGGGAGGAAAAAACCGTGGAGCCGAGCCAAGAAACACTTCGGGGCCAAACTAGCTCACCCCAGCTCTCAACGACCTTGAGGAGTTGTAGAATGCACGGAGCCGAGAGCGAGACAACTGCTCAACAAGCTGTAGAGAAGAAGCCTCACTGCGCGGTCCACTCCACCTCCATAGGGTACACGTGAGACAACAGAACAGGGAGAGAGAGACGCCAGAACGTCATGTCCACGCATGTCCTGAGACTCTCGCCGGAGAAGGGCCAGGGCAGTAGTGGAGACAATGCCCATTCCCTGCACCCTGCCGACTCCTTTCATCCCAGAGAGATCGATGCAGCAAGACTCCCAGATTGCCACCTCAGAGACTCACCAGGCACACGCATGGCTTGCTCCCCAGTGGCACGGCCTGCCACAGTCCTTGGGCCGTGGCCAATGAAGGCGATGAAGCAGCACCGCTCCGCTCGTTTCGTGAGAGCATTATACACCTTTCAGAGGCGTGAAATGTAGGAGTATACTCAATCTATATTCATCTACGTCATCGCAGTCTCTGAGAATCAGCGACCACGGGGGAACATGAAGTGGGTTTATGCGTGATGACTGGATCATTACAGCAAGGGTAAGGAACGTGCATGATGATATTATGTATGTGTATATATATTTATCTTTCGGCAGGGAGAAAACGCGGTATTAGTTCCCTTGCAGAAGCTGTTCCCATGCCCCCAGCATTTGGACCTCTGCATTTTAAAGGCTCCGTGAGGCCACGACGAGGACTCGCCGTGACTGCTCTGGAATTCTATTGATTCTTTCGATTCTAAATCTGGAGCCCTTCGTCTGGGAGGAATATTCAATACTTTCTTGGCTGGCCCATGATAAATGACTGGAAAATGGAGTCAATGAAAGGTCACAAGAGGGAAATGATCGACGCTGGAGACCATCGGTCAAGAAGACCGGCCATTAGCGCCCCCTTCCAAGATCAACGAAACTGGGACTGGGAGCCAGTATTTGGAACCTCATCTAATGGAAGTAAAACGAAAATCAAAGTATATCATCTAGACTAATTCTATAGGTCGATGGCCTTACAGACATACATTGGGATACACACACACACACACACACACACACACGTGCACGCATATGCACACGCACAAATATACACACACGCATGCATGAGCTAAACATACACACACACGCACGCTTACACGCACGCGCATACACGTATGGGAGGTAAGGCAGACACAGAACAAGCCGACACAATTACGACACTGTGAGAGAGAGAGAGAGAGAGAGAGAGAGAGAGAGAGAGAGAGAGAGAGAGAATGAATATATATATATATATATCGAAGGCCATTTGCAGGAATGCAGTGTGCCCTAATACAACTGCGTGCCACAAAACATAGACCCCCAGACGCTGACAACATCGGGGCCCCACAGGGCAGACCCGCTGCACAAGCCACGGCATGACACGCCTCTGACGTCATGCTCCACTTGAGTGAACCTCAGAATGGGGCCAAGTTCCCAGTCAGGCCTCGGGTTACACTTGGCAAACTGGCGTCAGTGTGCAGAGCCAACACCAACCTGTACCCCCACCTTCTCCAGGACGTCATCCCCTGCCAGTCGACATGGGAGGCCCTCCGTGTTGGGCCACGCTGTATCACGTGTTGTACAAGGCTCTGGCGTCAACAAGCCAACAATGAGAACGTCCGTAATGAGGACGACTGAGTCCAACTCCAGGAGGAAACGCGATCGCAGGTTTGACGTAGAGTGTCAGGATGGCGCGAATCTGAACTTGTTTGGCTCGTTACGCTAATTGAATGCCTGGTCACGGTGCGATAGGTTTCTCTGGGAACTTCAGGATAACCTACCAGCACAGCGTTGAATCATGTGTGAGAAGAAGTGCAGCACGAAGGTTGAATCACAACACAAGCGCTGCCATATGCACAGGTTGAATCACGTCAACGGTAACTATCCAACACGCATTCACAGACACTTAACCGAGTCACTTGATGTGAAAGACAGGCACTTGACACAGCATCTGAATCACTTTGATGTTGAAAAACATACATTACAAAAGAAACAGTACATTCAGACATCTAACCCCACCCCACCCCCGTCTCTCTCTCTGTCTGTCTGTCTGTCTGTCTGTCTGTCTGTCTGTCTGTCTGTCTGTCTGTCTGTCTGTCTGTCTGTCTGTCTGTCTGTCTGTCTGTCTGTCTGTCTGTCTGTCTGTCTGTCTGTCTGTCTGTCTGTCTCTCTCTCTCTCTCTCTCTCTCTCTCTCTCTCTCTCTCACAGACACACACACACACACACACACACACACACACATACGCACACACATACACAGGCGCGCGGGCGGGCGCATGCACACACACCACACATATACACGCCAAGTCACATAAGAAGGCAAACATCCAAATACAGGTTAAATTTCACACACTGCATGACACGATCCTAATCACAGAATGGAAGTAAACCCCAAGGACTCTACCCAACCAGCGCCATACATGCAGTCTATCATTTTCGCAAGCTGAGTAACGTCTCAAGGTGCTCATACATCACTCAACGGAAACCATATGGCCTCCAAACGTGCATTTCACATGCAGGTTCAGGCATGTACATTTTCCCCATGGCACGCACCTTAAGCGAGGCAATAACTATGCCACAGCATGACATGCACCCACACACGGGTCAAGTCACATGTGCACATCACGCATGGACCTCACGCACTGATCTTAAATCAGTGCAAAGGTACCCCCCCCCCCCCCACACACACACACACACGCACGCGCGCGCGCGCACGTACATTGAATTGCGTCATTGCCCAGTCCCGCACCTAACATAGGCAGGCCAGGTCACATACGTCAAACACAGACGTTGATTCACATGCTCGTCCAGAGCTGCACCAAAACATTGATGAAAATTAACATCTTCGCAAGACGTTCAACAAACATTCGCAGGCGTAACCAAATCATCAAGGCTGCACCAAGAAGTTTCATAAATAGTTGCAAAACATTCGCACAACGTGTCTGGGTCGAATCACGTGTCTGCATGAGGTTACATGTGAATCATACGCGACCGCAAATAAACATGCGACAAACGTGTATTCATGTGTGAAGGGGGACACTCACTCTCTCAATTCCCTTCCTTCGCTGCACA